>JASANB010007130.1:0-120353 GCA_030248155.1 Sabatieria punctata
TTCCGGTCCTGGCAGGCATAGGAATTCCACTCTCTTAGCAGAGGCGGACGTGGCCAGTCGCCTAGGGGCCGGCTTCCTCAGCATCGACGGTCTTCCATTGGCCTGCAAAAAGAAGAAAAAAAGCTCCCGCAATCATAAATAAAAAAAGAGACCTGTTGTTGGTGCTGGCCGGGGGCGGCGGAGGAGGAGGAGGTGGGACTGAGTCTGTTAGGAATGTCGCCGAACGAGCCCTTCTCTCACTGGTGCTGGCGGACTGTTGTTGCTGGTGCGACATGGAAAAGTCGGTGGTGGATCGACTGGAGGCCAGATTAGGTAGCGACTTTTGCAGCGGAGCCGACACTGAAGCGCATGAGGTAGTTAGTGGGAAGAGAAGAGAAGAGGTAGAGAGTGAGAAGCTTTTAATCGGAGCTCTTATCAATATGCTCGGCTCTTTATTACTATCGATCTATGCACTGCTGTCTGCTGAGCTATTGAATTTGGGCGGCGCGCGTAAGTAAACACTCAAGGCCACTGCACCCGACCCCCCATCTGTCTGTCAGTGGCGCAAGGGACGTTCGGCAGATTCCAAGGGAGTTTACAGCTTTTCTACCCGCACTTCCTCTCTCCCGCTCCCGATTAAATTTCACGGCAATTTGGCGAGTCAGACAGATACTGATTGTAGTAGGTAGGCGCGTACGCATGTAGGTGCAGTAATCTGAACAACTCTAATCACCACCCGAGCCAGCCTGGTCTATTCCCTTCAGCCCACAAACCGTTCTTTCACTGAGAGAATTTCCTTTAAAAACCCAGGTAAAGGCATAGTAATTAGAGTTGTAAAAAATTTTTTTTGATAGCCAAAAAAGCTTTTCTTTATGAAATTTTTTTTTTCAAAATTTTTTTCCTTGCACGAAATACGTATAGCTTGTATGAGATGCAAGGATGCATCAGAAGCAACTTTCAATACAAAAAGCTGATAGTTTGGTTCAAACATAGTGTTACAGCCTGAGAGTCGACATTCTACCTGCAGCTTTGCTCACAGACTGGCTGCTGCCCTTCAAAACCTATTTATAGGCTTAGAATAGGCATGAAATTGATAGAACTGCACTGCTAATGTATATCTGAGGCTAAATTCAGAGATTTCCCCCAAAATTTCCATGCTGTGAATAAAATAAAAAATTTTCGAAATGGGCCTTCAAAAAAGCTTTTTTTTAAAAAAGGCTTTTAAAAAAAAACCTAACAACACAGTAATTACTCAAAAATCGCCAAGAGCAGGAATCGCGCACCAGAAAACGTGTTTTTGTAGCATACACGTCACAGGTCATCTGTCGATGGAGGAGGGGTTGGGCTTGGGGCTCTGAGCCCAAATTCTAGGGCAGGAGATTGGGTACTAAACAACACTCAAAATGGCAAGCTAACTAACATAGAGTTAAAAATGCTGTTTTACAGGCAATTTTAGTACCTAAAATTCAAAAAAAAATTGTTAAAATGTGCTGAAAAAATTAGTTGCCAGAAAATCAGGAAATCGTCTCGGGGAAGGGGTGACAGAGATCATGGCTTTGTCCTAAGTCGAGTGGGAGCCGGTACGCTACTATTAGGCGACGCCGATTAGGCGATGCCGATTAGGCGACGCCGATTAGGCGATGGTACTATTAGGCGACAAAAAACATTAATAGACAATAGTACCAATTGGCTGCCCTTCCGAATCAATCAAGGGTCAAGGGCCACGTTCGGCTGTAAGCCTAAATGCGTTATTTTTACCTATGCACGGCTAAGTGGCACTAAAATCATGTCTCGTTAATCTTATAACTCGTTAACTTATAGCTAAACAAGGCCCTCACTGTTTCTAACTCAGATGCTGGCATTTGCCACTATTTACCAGCTTGCGTCAAGCACGCGAGCGGCGTCGGCTTTTCTATTTTTCCAGTTGCTATGTTCATTAACGCACTTTCGATGCAGACGATCCCACCAGTAACTTTGCGGAAGCAGCTCACAGAGTTTCGCAGCGAGAATTTGAAGTGGCGCGTCCATCCATTGGACGCTTTCTTTGGCTGGCGCCTTATAAATGTTCTGCATTTAGGTATCAACATGCATACATGTGCCGGAAAAGTGGGTTGGCGTAGTCAAAATCCGAAAATTTGGTGGTGGGCCGGCCGGTTTGGGGGGTCGCGGCGGTTTTGGTGTGTGGGGTCAGGAACAAAAGTCGGCTTCAGGTGGGTGGGTGGGGTCCTTTTGGAGGCGGTAGAGAGAGCCAAAGTTGGGGGTGGGGGCAAACCCCCCGCGGCCCATGTATGGTGACATGTGCAGAAATCCCGACATGTTTTCTACTCTACTAATTATGAGCGCTCAGTGATTTGGAAATTATCCATCCATGGTGTTGCACCTATTTTTTAAATGAGTCCTTGAAATTTGTTTGCTATTCTGTTATGCTTTGTTTTAATTGCTGTTGTGCTGTTTGCATTGTTGTGCTATGTTTTAGTGGTACTTATGTTGCCGTTCGGACTTATTTAAAAAAAATTATTCCTGTCGCCTAATAGTACCGTCGCCTAATAGTACGCTAAATCGCCTAATCGGCATCGCCTAATCGGCATCGCCTAATAGTCCTGCTTCGAGTGGGAGCAGACCACCTACAAACCCCCTACACGTTTTGTACTTAATCATAGCAACCTAACAAAAACAATGGCTTAATTGAGGCTCTGAAATGTCTGCTGTTGCGTGTTATTATACGAACGGCTGTTATCAACTGAGTCTGCAAAGCCGCCTTTCTCACGCCTTCGCATGACTAACAGCAAGACAGTTCGCAAACAGCTTTTTTCCACAAAAACGTACTACAAACTTAGTCTGTTTATACGAACGTATAATGGGTGGCTAACAATAATAGAGTAAACTAAACTAAGCATAATCGGGAAAAAATTAAAGTACCGACAACAAGGACATCTTATTGTGGGAGCTTTCTAGTCACTTTTGTCTTTCTATCTTGCTCGTCTTTAAGCTGTTCGTGATGTCAAATAGAGGGAACACTTCATATTGAGCTTGTGAAACACACAATAAAATGTACTACTCATCGGTACTTTCATTTATTTCCTATACCATATGGTTAGTTTACTCTTAGGGGTTGGCAGTTTTAGCTCCAAGCTCGATTTCCGGACAAATCCCTAGCCCAATTCTGGGGGCTAGGCGGAAACGCTCAAAACCAACTTTTGGAAACCAAAAAAAGATCGCTTAACTAAGCTCCTTTGGACAGTGTTGAAACGCTACTTTTGACCTGAAACCCCAAACCAAAAACCAAGCTACATAATATAGGCCGTGTGCGCTGCATGAAAAGAAGCCAAACGTAATAAAAAGTCACATTACCAGCTTGTAGTTTGAGTCGGTTTGAACTCTGCGAGGCGTGACTCCAGGAGGAAGAAGGACCATCAGTAGATCTGCGCTGATGACCCGTTCTGCTAGCAGTTCTAGGCGGAGGTGCCGTCTGTGGCTGGGGCGGTTCCAATCGCGGCTGTCTATCCAGCGTTAGACTGAACTGTCCGGCCGGCGCCGAACCCTTGGCAGGCTGCTGACCGGCCGGCACCACTCGACCCATGGTCTGCGACTTCAGGGGCTGCTGACCTTTGCCGCCGGCCAGCGAGGGACGACCGTTCAAGGTCAGTTTGGCCGACTGGCCGCCGTCCGACGAGTTCGAAGACTGCCGTCGTCTTCTGGTCTGCACCAGCTGCTCCATATTATGGCGCAAATCTGACAAAATTTGCATATTACTACACCACTCTTGCAGGTCATGAGCCAACTGGCGCACCGTTCTCCTGCATTGAGGCCAGTAACTGGATGTCGTGCATGTCGGGGTGCAGGTCTGCGTGCATCAGTCGGGGAGAGACGTCGCGGAACGGCTCGCTCTGCTGCTTCAGAGTGCTCAGATGAGCGGAAGGACTGACTGCCGGCTGTGCCACTGCCGCTGCTACTTTCTGTTCTGTCGAGACAAAGTCTGGAGTCGACACTTCCGGCTCGACTGGGGGAGACTTGACCACTACTTGCACTTGTTTGCGCCGTTCTTTGTCGGCCTCTGAACCAAAATTTGCATAGAACGGTGCAGTGACAATGTAAGTGCCGCATTGTCCAAACACATGCTACCCAAGACAGCAAACGGTTGTAGTTCACAAACACAAAGGATGGGAACACCAACCGCCAATTGCTCAAGTAACATGTGCTTGGTTGTGTAGGTGAAGTAAATCAGTGATGCTGTCAATATGATTGCAACCCATAATGTGCAGTTATCCTCAACACTGTGCGACGTCATAAAAACAGACAGTCGTTTAAAGTAGCGGCCACAAAATTAGTCTATGGCACCCCCCGGAGAGTTTTAAATTCAAAAACCACATGACCACCTCACCCAGAACAGCACAGACGAGTAGAACAAAAACCGAACAGCAACGGACTGGTTTTGGTTTGTGACTGGTTTGATGTCGTCAAAACAGCATTGCATGCCTGCTAGGACGCAACGTGCGTGCGCCAGCTAATAGATAAAGCTACAACGCCCCTGGACGGAGCTTCTAGCCAGCATCATAACAACAAGCGGCACCAAGCAGAACGCTACACCGAGCAGCTGTCAGCTGGCACTATAAATACATGCAGACATGCAAGAAAGGACCATGAGAAAGGGACCGGAGTTAAAATTGTGTGTGTGGTCCCCAGAACTAACATTATTGCGCTGAAAGTTAATTTTGTGTTGAGAGCACGTCAAAATTGAAGGGTTAAAAAAAGGTGCGCTGGCACAGAAAACTCGTCCCAGTGCCATACTTAAAACCGCAATTTAAATTTAAGAGAAGTTCTTAGGACCACCTCATTGACTCAAAAAAGCCACTATAATTTAGAACAGGCAAGCGTTTTGCAAAAAAGGCAAAGAGATAATACGAGTCAAAAATTTCAGTTATGTTCAGCTCCCGACAATGTGACGTATTGAAATGATGAGTCAGGGCCGAGTTTACTGCTCGCCGCTTGCCTAGCTGTCTGTCGGTGAATAAAATTCACGGCGCTCTAAATCTCCCTAGCCAGCAGCTGAATTAATTTTAGGCGTGGTTTTTCAGCTCGCAGATAGCGGCATTTTTCGCTTCCTACACCAGATTACAAACGGACGAGTTGCCAGTTACAACAACCACACCAACCAACAACTTCTTTGACTAACGGATCGGTTCGGCTTTTAGAAGCGTTTTACCTCAATACAGAAAAATATGATTTCGGTTTCCTGTACTTTCAGGCAGTAAAAAAGCGTAAACACGCTGTCAGGTTGCAGATGTATCTGCTGCTGCCCAGACATGGGATATCATGTCGGCCGAGGGTTTGGTAAATTTTCAAATCCTGAGGAGCGGGTAGCGGCGGCGGCTGATGAGGGGACGGTAAGCCAAAAAGTACGATTTTTTGCTAAAATCAAGGTTTTTTGGCTTATTTTTCGTTAAAATAGGTTAAAAGAAGCTTATCTGAGCTCATTTGCACCTAATCAAGGCATACTTTTATCATAATTTTCAATGTTCGGGAGACTTTTGTATAGAAAAATTCCTGACCTTTCCATGACCAAAGTAAAAATTCTCTGACCAACCAGGGTGAGGAAACGGCAGCCAAATTGACAAAATTTTGGAAATTGGTTTTGTAAAACTAATTTAACGGTATTCAGAGGGTAAATTTCCGGTTTAAGTAGTAGCATATAAAGTCAGAAAAACGATTTTCAAAAGGGTGTTGTGCAACGTTCTGGCAGCGAGATGTTTGTGCTGCTATCAAATTTTTTCTTGACCAGACACCAAATTCCATGACTTTCCAGGTCCCGCACGAACCCTGATTTTCTATACAAAGTTCTAAAAATTCCGTAGGGGTAGGTCAGAGAGCCTGAGCGGTCAACCCTTCAATCCCCTTTTGCTCATGTCTGCTGCTGTCACGGTGCCGAAAACGGATTTCAAACGAATTCGGTCGCAAAATGTTGACTTCATTCATTGCAACAACCGATAACCCGTTAGAAGTGCGTTTCAAGATTTTCTAATCATTCTGACATGTAGGACTTTGGCAATCAGACCCTAATCATGCTGAACATCAACCAAACAAACAAACAAACAAGCCGTGCAACAATAACAGAGAGAGTGCCGTACAGACAGACCTGGTAGGGTCGGTGCGTGTTCGACGAGAAAGGTGGCGTCGGTGGGCATTCTGACGTGCTGCTGGCGTGAGTGGCTCGTCGCGGGCGTAGACGACGCCAGCGGTTGCTCGCCATTCAGCGCGTCGTTCGAATGCGACGGCGTGAGGAAGTGATCGGGCGCGTCGTAGAAGTTGTCGCCCTCCTCCGACGACGAGTTGGCCGAGTTCTTGCGCATCACCTCCAGTCTAGGGTCGAAGGCCACCGGCACCGGGTGTCCGTTCTGTACCAGAGTCGGCTTGGCGGCCGGCGCACCGGAGGCTATGTCGTCTAAAGTGGGTGGCGGCTCGCAAACGCAGAACACACGCGACTAACAGTGAGCTACAGTCTACGGTCGGGTGTGGTGACTGGCTGGCAGGCAGAAATAATAATAATAGGACCATTCAAAGTCAGGCACTTTTAAGTGGTACGAGTTCTGTCCGTCTGTCAGGTCCCGGCGCACTTCCACTTGTTGAGTCGAGCCAAAAAATCCATTTTCCCCAGTTGGTTTTTTGTGACTATTGATTATTGTCTGCTGCCGAGGAGGTAGAACGCTACTACTGCCCAGATGAGCCGTTAAAATTGTTATTCTCTCTCTCTCAGATTGTTTAGGTGTTGCCTTGCAGCTAGCAATTTTTAAAATCGCTCAGCTTATGGTGACAGATTTGTATTAAAGAACAAATTGTACTACAGTAGTGATAAAGGGAATCTGAGAGTTATCCAACTATAAAAATTACTAAGTTTGGTTTATTTCTACAAATCATAACTGTAACAGCTTTACGCCAATTTTCCGTAATTCTTGCAGAATTTCAAACAATTGAAGATTTCAGACGAAAAGTCCAAAAAAATAGACAAAACGAGAAAATTGAAGAGAAAGATTTTGTTTGCCTAAAATTGGAGTGCGATATTTGCAATATCCATTAGCTACCATGTGATGATGATTCAGTGACAAGACTATCTCAAGGCCAAGTTTGATTCCCACTCCTACTAATTATACATTTTTAACAGAATTTTGGACTTTGGACAGAGACCAATTGCACAACGTTCTAAGGTGTACAGCGGTTGGTTTTGGCTGCAAAAATTTCAAGAAGTCATCAGTTCAGATAAATTTTCTAAAAAAATCTTGCAAAAACGATTCTAAAGAAAACTGTTGAAAACATCTCAAAAACCTTTATTATTTTGATAATTTACTAATCTCCTACGTTAATTTTTACAAGAGTCTTAATCATTTTTGCTTAAATTGTGCTTGGTCGTCGTGATGTCGTTTACTATAATGAACGCTTAGGTTTTCGCTCTGCAAAAAATAACAGTAAAACAACGATTTTAGTTATCTTTCAGCCCAAAGCATTTTTGGCCCAAGATGGACTCCACGTCCCTCAGATGATCAGCTGCTACAAAACTCACTTTCTAAGCAGAATTCGTAGGTTCGATGTTCTATCTACCTTTGCAATTTTACAACAAGCTTATGTAGCGCTAGCTCTAGTTTAACTAATTCATCAGACTGAAATAACAGCGGCCGGCCGACCTGACATTGACAGAATGAGCAGCACTTACACACCAGCTATTTGTAGAACGAAAAGGGAAAGAAGGAATTCTAGACGGACCAGTGGACAATGCACAGAACGGGAAGAACGGAAAATATCTGACTGTAGTAGCTGAGACCGACCCAATATATACCCAGCTGCCGACTGCAACAGCTGTGTAGGATCGATCAATTTTGAGCTAAAACCGTCGCAATTCAAATAGGTTTCACTTGAACGTTGCACTAATAATAATACAGTATAGATAAAAAAATGTCCCATCGCTTTTTCGGCCTTCACTCAAACGTTTCGTTCTCAGTCACTTCTTTACCGATTTGGCTCAAATTTTCAGCAAAAATTAACAACATGGTTGGCTAAATATTCTGCAAGTGTGGTGCCAAAATTCCGACTCATACTGGTTTTATGACCCGAAAACTAGGAATGAGGGTGGTCCACGCAAATATATTTTTTTTCGGTAATACAAGGAGTACAGTCCTGAAACTTGCAGGAATGATTGGTGTTGCTATTGGGCATAACATACTAAGCGGGCAGCCCTGTAGCTCAAAGGGCACTAAAATGGGGGAATTTCAAAAACATGAGTGAAAATCCCATAGTTAAGAAATCTGCACCTCCTAGAATCAAAGCACTGAATCTGTTGTTAATCAACATAGATTGTAGCAGGAAGTTCGACAAATTAATGAACCTGATATTTAAGCTCTGTTCCACACCATAGTAACCATCCCTGCAGCGTTTTTGAAAATTGAAAATCTCAAGAATCGTCATTTTGCCGGTTTTACGAAGAAAAGTCATATTTCGTCATGTTTTTGAAATTCCCCCATTTTAGTGCCCTTTGAGCTACAGGGCTGCCCGCTTAGTATGTTATGCCCAATAGCAACACCAATCATTCCTGCAAGTTTCAGGCCTGTACTCCTTGTATTACCGAAAAAATTTAAATTTGCGTGGACCACCCTCATTCCAGTTTTCGGGTCATAAAACCAGTATGAGTCGGAATTTTGCACCACACTTTAAGAATATTTAGCCAACCATGTTGTTAATTTTTGCTGAAAATTTGAGCCAAATCGGTAAAGAAGTGACTGAGAACGAAACGTTTGAGTGAAGGCCGAAAAAGCGATGGGACATTTTTTTTATCTATACTGTAATACAACCAACCAAAGAAGGAACTACTCAGTCCCGGACTCTAGCTATTCTAGTAGAATGTAGCCAGTAGTAATTAAGCAGGCTGTCGTGCTAACCCAAAAAAGTAAGTGCAAATACTTTTCTTGGCAATGTGTTCGAGTTTCTGGATAAGGGAACGACGTTTGACTGGTTGCAAAGTGTCCGCCTGACGCAGCCACTCCAACAGATCTTCGTCACTGTTTATTGACACATCTTTTGACCCGTATAACCTGCAAAATGACCAATCAGCTTTTTTGTTCCAGCTGCCTTCGGTTCGCCTGCACCAAGACTAATTTGTGCTCGCCTTACGTGATTTGATAGGTGGACACGCAAACAGAATTTTTGGAATAAATTTTGTTTCTAAATCTATTCGCTCTTGAAATAGAAGACACTTATTTCAGAAGCATATTGCGGTATAGCGGTTGGAAATAAGACGCATAGAGGCATACCGTGTACAGGGTGTCGCAAAAAAGAAAAGCGCTGTAAAATCTGCGTCTCACAACCGATTCGGCAAAAATTTGAAATGTAAGTTTAGGTAAAGCGACAGTTTTGTGTTTAAAACTTCAATGGTTCAGCTTAGCCGGTCGGGCAGAAAATTGGAGAAATACACACATATGCATAAAATCAGCAAGAAGTATCAACTGAATTTAGTGCTTGCATTGATGAATTTTACCAAGTTTAGTGTAATAAAACTGCGCGAATTTCGTCCGTTTCAAAAAAGGTTACTCGGTGTAAAAAAACCACGTTTCTGTTCTGCACAAAAGAACACTCACACATGTTGGATGGAGGGAAGGAAGGATTTAGCTAGTTTTTCTCATCACTTCTCTAGACAAAATCTGTCATATCCGCTCAAAGTTCTAACACATTGGCTATGCGCTTTTTTTAGTAACTGTTATTCGGATTATGATTTAGTGCCACAGTTTTACAGTCATATAAGTGCTTCTCGTTTTTAGATCTGTCTGCATATATTAAGACTGCATTCAACAAAGAAATGCGAGAATTTTAGCTCAATCGATTGAGAAACGACTAATTTCCATCAAAGCCTATTAAAAGGCTGTATCTTTTTTGAAACATCCCGTAGTTGCGAGTTTTTGAAGGGCACCATTATGTGACACGGAAGATAGACGAAACCGGTTTGCGAGAACTGGACTGACCAATCCATCCACTGCAGTGCAACAGATAATTTCTTAAAAATTTGTAGCTCAACCAAACGAGCACCCATAGGGTTTTGACGACTTAGCTCACATGCTTTAACGGAATGTCCAAAAACGATCGGACCTTCTAACAATCCGGTTTGGTAAACAAAAGCAGATCTAATGAACATCAGGCGACGATAATCACAGCCAAATTCGTCACCCATAACAGAAAAACAGTAGTTCAAAATCTGAAAAATTTATATTAGACAGGCAATCGATTTTCTTTCACTCTTTGCATTTTATATTCTACACTTTTTGCAAGGATATTGGTTAAGAAGACTGTCATACATATGTATAGCAGTGGTTTCTGACTCCAAGTCTCACCTAGTCTTCGCCAGACATGGGCAACGGGGGGGCTGTGGGGGGGTTGACCCCCCTCAGGCTCTGACCTACCCCCCTCAGCCGGCCGCTACCCCCCCTCAGGAATTTTTTGGAAGAAGTTTATATAGAAAATTATGATAAAAATATGCCTGGATTAGGTGTAAATGAGCTCAGAATAGCTTATTTTAGCTTATTTTAATGAAAAACAAGCCAAAAAACCTTGATTTTAGCAAGAAATCGGACTTTTTGGCTTACCACCCCCTCAGCCCCCTCAGGAGCTCCTACCCCCCCCCCCTCAGCCCCCCGCAGGAATTGAAAATTCTACCCCCCCCTCAGCCGAAATGCTAGCCCATGTCTGGTCTTCGCCTATACTAAATGAAGAGATTAGTAGTCGCCTTGAGTAATATTCCAAAAGGCACAAAGCGGCAATCCAATACACATAAGGAACAGTAAAAATCATTTATCATGTAATTGAACGGAAAGCGTTTTACAAAATAGAAATGAAGAAACGTAGCGGTACAAAGACAAAATCCATGCGTAATTTTTCAATTCAGGTCTGGATTTTCAATTCTGTAGAATAATGCTTTCTGTTGAGTGAGAATGCGGTTTTTCACCTTTTAGTATTTTTAGGATAATCAGCTGAATTACGCTTTTGGCTAAGTACCGCTACAGAATCTGATACCCAACAAACAAAAAGCTGTCATTTAGGACTTTAGCCCGAAAACCAGTGTTTAGCATGATTCATTATTTCATTAATAGGGACAAAATTGGCCAGTCCCTACCTGTCCAGATTAACGAGACATGATGACTGCAGTAAAAAACAGGAGTGGTTTTTTAAGAAAACTATGTAATTCAGTCTAAAAAATTGGCAGCCAGTAGCCTCCATCAAATTTCTGGATTTTGCCACCAGCACGTATTTTGGGCCCACTGAACACTGAGAGTAAATTTAATAATAAAAGTGACGTACCAAAACTCTTCGTCGTCAGGCATGGCACTGTCCAGGTCGAGGACGCCCAAGTCCAGAATGGAGCGTCGGTCGGGCGCCAGGTCTCTGATCTCAGAGGAAGCGCTGAACTCTCCGTCCATTATTATTCCGCTGTCGGACGGGCGGGACAAGGAGGTGCTGGGGGTAGAGGTTTTTCGGAGGTGAACCTCTGTGTTGTGGCTCAGATTAACGGTCACGCCGTTCAGGGCGCTCTGGGCACTCGGTCCCGGGTTACACACCGCCGTCTCCATTGCTAACTTCTATACAACATTAGCTCTAAACTGACTTTATTTAAGCCGAAAATTCCCGAAAAATAAATTCTATTTCTAGTTTCTTTATTTTTTCCGTTTCTGCGAGTCATCTGACTGTGTACCAAAAAATTGAATCGACGCTCTTGTTGATGAACAAATCATACACGCAAATGACTTGGGTAAAAAAAGAACGAAGGAAGTGACGAAAATTTGCATCCGCCTTATACGATGCAGCATAACTCATTGGGCAGGTTTTTTGTGGTTTTGCGCGAGAAGATGATGAACGTGCGCAGAGGTTTTTGGTTCTCTGTAGTTCTATTGTGCATATTGATTTTTATTGTGTTCAACTATACTTTGTACAAACGATTGACTCGAAATCCGCCAAAGCAGGAAAAGGTTGATAAATCTGGTAGGTAAGAAACAACAGTAGGAAAAGTTTGGTTATTTGCTTCAAAATAGTTTTAGGGTCTGTTCTTGAGTCTACTACAACAATAAAACCGGAAGTGTCTACCACAGAGTGGAAGGACTATCCGAAGCAAGAGAACCTGATATTTTGGAATTGTCTCAGCCCTAAAACTGTAGCACTGACCTTTGACGGCGGTCCCACTCAAGATAGCGCTGCTGCCTGGGTGGCACTCGATATTCTAATGTACGTATTTCATGTCACATAAAATATATATAACATAAAAGTAGTGATGTAAACACGTGACAGAAATACCGAGACTCGAGAACGAGAATACCTAGAATTGAAAAATACCGAGAAATACCGAGAACGCATTACACTGAACAACAATTTTTTTACTGGAGAATTGTCAATTAGAGTGCGAACTGGTATTGGGTATTGGGTATTGGGTGTATTGGGGTGTTTTCCAGGTATTGGGTATTGGGTATTGGGGTTTTTACCCCCAATACCCAATACTAATTGGGACAGGTAAAAATATGGAAAAATCGATGTTGACCTGAAAAATTGATCTGAAAAAATCGAAAAAGTTAGTCGATGATTCGGTTTAGGAAGCTGTATCGCGTTAATGAGCCGTCCATAAACAACATCGTTCGAAAATCCCGATTTTTCGGAGCCTCTCCTCCGAAAATCTAATATAAAAATGGTAACATTTCTAATGTCACCATAATGTACCAGTACCGTACCCATGGCTATTGCGGTGGTGCACACAATTTCCGGCCATTAGAAAAAAATTCGCCAGAAGAAACACGACTGAATTACGAATTTAATACCCAAACCCTTAATTCTGCAAAATTTATGCCCAAAATGACTTCTAAATGCTTTCTGAAAAGCTAATTTTTCAAAATTTTCTCGCCCTGCTTGGGCAGCGGCCCAACCAGGGCTCTTAAAAATTTTAATTGCAGTGCAAAAAATCTTGTGTATGCAACCTGAATGTACCTGTCCAGTGAAATTGCAATTTTTGGCCAGCTATGCAAGTATTGCGTATTGGGTATTGGGGTATTGGGGGTCTCAGGTATTGGTATTGGGTATTGGGGTATTGGGTTTTTTAGGTATTGTTCGCACTCTAGTGTTAATTGATGTAGACTAATTTGGGTATGCTGATTTCAAAAATCATAACCGTATTGCTTTATCTCGTCAGGGTTTTCAGTAGCAGAAATATTCCCATTGCCTACTGTATAAGTCAGGATTTCAATGAAATTTACAAAATATCGTTTTTTCCATTTATTCCATCATGAATGCTTCAAAATTGTAGAAATTACAGAAAAACTCCACTAGGATGTAGTCAGAAATGCTTAAGGCATTTGGCTTTGCGCTTGTGCTGCTCTGTGTCAGTTTCACGATGCAGAAACCAGCAGAAGTCGCCCATCATGTTCGGGTTGTGCCGCCCCTGGTAATGCGTCTCCATGAGTGAAATGTCTTGGTGGAATCGCTCGCCGTGCTTGTCTGAGACAGCTCCCAAGTTGTCAGGGAAGAAGTTCAGGTGCTGGTGTAGGAAATGGATTTTCAGGGACTTCCTGGAGCCAAGTTTCCTGAAGGACTCGAGCAGCTGCTGCACTATTTCTTCATAGTCGTCCGCGCGCTCGTTCCCCAAGAAGTAGTCCATCACAGCTTTGAAGCTCCTCCACGCTGCCAGCTCTTTGGAGTTTAGAGTTGTCGGAAAAATGACGTCCTTGAAGAAATAGTCTAGCCAAATGCCTTAAGCATTTCTAACTACATCCTAGTGGAGTTTTTCTGTAATTTCTATAATTTTCAAGCATTCATGATGAAATAAATGGAAAAATGATATTTTGTAATTTCATTGAAATCCTGACTTATAGGCAACGGGAATATTTCTGCTACTGAAAACCCTGACGTGATACAGCAAAACGGTTATGATTTTTGAAATCAGCGTTCCCAAATTAGTCTAAATCACTTCACACATTTTCAGTAAAAAATATTTTTTGAAATTTGTTCTTCAGTGTTATCTGAGCTCGATTTACCATAGAATAAATGTATTTTCAATTTTCTGGACGTCTTATTTGGTTCAGTAAAAACAATGCCTTAGCATTTGAGTACAGTTTCTATAAAAACTTGGATCAAGAGCCAAATAATTATGACACTGTCAAACATTGAGCTCTCAAAATTTAATATCAATTCAAATAAAGCAAGATTGTGAGATGAGAACTGTGGAAAAAATAATTAAAAGTTTATAATAAAAACCTATTTTGGAAGGTTTTTCGTCTTTCTTCATAGTTTTACTGCTAAATTCCATAAAACTAGCGGTCTCATTATTCTCGGTATTTCTCGGTATTTGGATACCCAGATCTCGAACAAAAAAAAGAAAAATGCATTCTGATAGAACTTCGAAACAGAAAAATTGCTTTATGAAAGAATTGCCTGGAGAGTCTACTGTCAGAAAGAATAGCTTGCAAGACAAAACTAATTTTAAAGAGCTGCCTGAAGAGTTTACTGTCAGAAGGAACTGCTTGAAAGTCAAAGCTGCTTTTTACAGATAAAAAGGCTGACCGAGAACGAAACGTTTGAATATAGGCCAACAAAGCGATGAGACATTTTATCTACAATGTATATTGTATTCTTGATTGCACTGTTTGTGTAGATACAGTAAATGTACAAGTTTTAGTCGCCGAGAGGTGTCAGCAACGTTTTACGTAGACGGCAACTTAGCACTGCGAAACCAGGAGGCGGTGCGAATTCTGGACATCCATCCGACAGCCATGATTGGCTGCCACATAGACTACAACTGTTCAGCCTGGTCTACAAACCAATCAACTGCCTCTGGCCTGATTGACAGCGTCAAAGAGTGTCTGCACAACTTGTTCATCGTCACTGGAAAGCGGTATTTCATTTTAAACCTTCTGCAATGCGTGACAGTGAGAAATTTGCAGCTACCGTCACGTTCGTCTGCCTAGCTTGTCAACGGAGAACCTGGACCAACTGAAGGAATTGGGTCTGGGTCTGTCAGTGGCCATGAGTACCATTGAACTGCCTCTCTGGCTGTTCGACCTGTCACCAGCCGAGTCTCTGCTCAACCACTCACAACGAATCGCTGCAGTGACTGAGCGCCTGGTGCAGAAGTTGGAGGAAGACCTGTCATTGTTCGAAGCATTCAGCAGCACCAATTATGGCTATATCTTCAGAGCACCTCACACTGACACCAGCTTTCAGTCGCTGGACGCACTGATTGATCTGTTTGAGAAGAGAAAGATTCGCTTTGTTAGAATGGATGTTTGCTCTGGGGTGCCTGAACTCTACTGAACACTATTTCTTCTTGTTGAGTCTTTTCTATAAGTGCGTTTGTCCAATAGGATCGGAGTTGTTCTATTTATGGTAAAAAAGTGAAGCAATAGCGGCAGCTTGCATGACTAAATTGCGACAGGTCCGGTGTATTAGTTACCTGTCAGTGAGCCAATTCAAAGGGAACAGATTAAGACAAAAACGCCAATAATCACTCTTTATGACTGCCTGAGCTGTGGAGCGTGTTAAGCGAGCATTTTTCAACAATGCCCTCCTATTCTCTAGTGACGCCAACAGCTATTCATTCTAGGTGTCTCTTGGTTACCGGCTGTTTAGTCCTGTTTTCTGCCTAGACAATGGTCTGGTATTCTTGTTTCAAGGAGCATTTCAAGAAAGGAGATGACAAGCCAAAGGAGCACCCGTTTTCTATGTGGTGCAATGTCACAACCTGTCACGGAGTTTTCGATTGGTGGACCAGCAAACACTGGCTGTCCTTTATCTTTTGGTTCATTCTTATATTAGCCTGTTTTGTGGTCTGCGTAATTCAAGTGGTTTCTCTAATAAGCGAATTCAAGAAATACCCCTATTACCACACAAATGTGTGGACTGACGATGCTCACGCAGTGCCCTTTCCCAACGTGACCATTTGTAACTTGAACAGAGTTTACAAAGAAACGGTCAGTTCACATGTTTTTTACACAAAAGATAACAGTTTTCACATATAGGCCCAAGCTCTGAAAATAGATACCAAAGCGATAATCTGGATGTTTTTGGCTCCTATGCAAACCTACGACTTTCCGCTGTGGGAAAGTGAGGTTCCGGAGTACAAAGCAGCTTGGAACGACTTTATGAACAAAACTACACCTGAGTTGAGATCTGTAGAGGCGCTGTATCGCCGACTGGGCCACGACTGTTGGTTCATGTTCACCAAGTTAGTCTGTTTCCTGTTTTTCTGAGAGATCTGTTCCCTAGGCTAGCATACGCAAGGAATTCGAATTTTATAGGTGTCGATTCAATTCACTCGAATTCGATTGTTGCGATTTTGCTAAAGGAATTCTGAACAAAGAGTACGGTCTGTGTTGGTCAATCAGCCCTCCATCCAAAGAAACCATTGACCGGCGGCCAGTTCAGCAAGTTCCAGGTGAACTATGGTTTTTTTTAAAAATCGCGTCCGGGAATTCTAACAAACATGCCACAGCACCATAGATGGTATGACTTAAGTCGAACCGGTAACATAGCAAGGAGTTGCTCATTGCAAAGACATCCAAGGTGTGTTGCAGGCTCAGCCACCGGTCTGAAAGTGTGGATCAGACCGTTCCTGGAGAACTACCTGGGCAGTGACGTTCTGATCAACAATTATCTGGAGAAAGGAGTGGTTGTGTCGATCGATTACAACCCCTACCGGATGATATTCTCCAATCCACTCACCATAACCACTGGAAAACAAGCCAGAATGAGCATGAAACCGAGCGTCCACAAATACACATTGCCCAGTTGGAGAATGTTTCCCATGGAGTGCGCGGTCAATGGATCATTGGAAGTGCTCAAAGGTACATACGTAGCGTATGTACCTTGCTATGCAATTCATACTACTGTATGTACAATACAGGGTCCGCCAAAAAAGCAACCCAGCAGATTTTTTGCTGTAGCAACCTTAGCTTTCAACCGATTTGAATGAATCTTTTTTGGATGAAAGAATATATATTATTGACAGATTGGTGCACAATCTTAATTAAGATGCTCTGCTTGGTTCCTGAGATATTTGCACTCAATTTTGAAACACTGACTTTGGTAATGAACAAACAGTGATCAAAACAAGCCAGCAGACTTTTTGCTGTAGCAACCGTAAATCTGAACATATTCGAAAAAATTCGTTTTATTGAATGATAGATAAATTCTTTAAAAAATGTGAAAATTTTATTAAGATACTCAGCTTAGTTCCTGAATCCTGAGATACAACAGGGTGTCTCAAAAAAATGATCACATTTCTTTTTACTGCCATTTCCGCAAATTTTGACCAAATAGGCTGAAATTTGGACCATAGGTGGCACGATCCGGGGAATTTTATGTGTTAAAGTTTAGTGCACTAGGCTTGACTCATTCGCGAGAAATTTCAAAAAAAAGTGAAATTTGGTAATTTCAATAGTGAAAGCCGGTCACGAAAAATGGAAACTTGCTTTTCCTGTATCTTTTCTAATTTTTGTCGGAATTGGATGAAATTTGGAGTGTAAACGCAGAAGTTCAGGTTAATTCCTGTGTAAAAAGTTGACGCATGAACTCCAAGGCTATCGTTAGAGTTTAGGCGATAATGTAATGTAACGTTTTTTCAGTGACCGGCTTTCGCTATTGAAATTACCAAATTTCACTTTTTTTGAAATTTCTCGAGAATTAGTCAAGCCTAGTGCGCCAAACTTTAACACATAAAATTCTCCGAATTTTGGTATCTATGATCCAAATTTCAGCCTATTTGGTCAAAATTTACGGAAATGGCAGTGAAAAGAAATGTGATCATTTTTTCGGTGGCCGGCTTTCACTATTGATGCAACAAATTTCACTTTTTTTTGAAATTTCTCGGGAATGAGTCAAGCCTAGTGCACCAAACTTTAACACATAAAATTCCCCGAATTTTGGCACCTATAGTCCAAATTTCAGCCTATTTGGTCAACATTTGCGGAAATGGCAGTAAAAAGAAATGTGGTCATTTTTTTTGAGACACCCTGTAGTTTATAGCAGATTTCTACTGCTGTGGGCTAATGAGACTTTACTGGTGAAGTAACCGAGTGTGTGTGTCAATAGTAAAGCCTCGTGACGTTAGCCCTTAGCTGTAGGAATCTGTTTTATTATTAAGTGCAACGGAATAATAAAAATCGCTGCTGTTCATTACCAAAATCATCTGATTTTATTTTGAGGGCAAATATCTCAGGAACCAAGCAAATCTTAATGAACGTTACACCAATCTGTCAAGAATTTATTTTTCTTTCATTCAAAAAAGATTCTTTGAAATCGATTGAGATTTACGGTTGCTACAGCCTTACAGCACAAAAACTGCTGCTGGGCTATGTTTTTGTCAGACCTGTAGATGCTTTTCTACGAAATGAACTGAAGCTCAGAGAATGCGTAAAGTATTTAGGGCACTACGAACGAGAGAACTGCTATTTCGACTGCGAGCAGCAACAAGTGTACCGAGACTGTGGGTGCGTGCGACTGAGTGAGCACAACGCAAACTACCGAACTTGCACTCCAAACGAAGTCTACCACTGCTACAACATGACTGAATTTGGAAGTCTGTGAGTACATTCATTTCACCTAAGGCAGGCCAGTCGTAGTAATGTTTCAAGCTAAAATTTCGTTCCCCATTGATTTTCACTGTAATTTGTCGATGAGTTTGCAGCGATTTAACGGAAGATCGGCAGTATGAGAAATGCGCCAATACCTGCCTGACAGAATGCAACGAGAAATACGAACTCGACATTACCACAACCATCAGCGATTATCCTGAAACGAAGTTCGTGCGGCCCATCGCGGTACTTTAAGAAAGATTTTATTCCAAATAACTGATAACTTATCTGATGCTTTACGTCAGGAGCGCTACTCCACCTTATTGGTGGGAGGAAATAACAGAAATCTGACGGAGGGTCAGAAAAATTACCTCAAATTGTTGGCCGACATGCGAGCCAAGCAGCTGGAGGATCAGATTTACCTCAACATCTACTTTCCCCTCAGAGGCTACCAAGTGGTGACTCGGCGCGAGAAGGAGACCATTTTTGAGTTACTGGCCAACATTGGCGGACAGACAGGTGTGGCAGAATTCTTTCAGTATTTGGTATAGAGATGATTCCAGGTTTGTGGCTGGGAGCCTCGCTTCTCACTCTTCTACAAGCTTTCTATTACCTCGGCTATGGAATATTTCGAATTTTCTACTTCGACAAAAATCAAGACAACCGAGAACCAAACAAAGGTGGTGGTACTGTATGTTATACTGTATCCAGAGATGTTAGAAAATTTTTTTGAAGGCCAAAAATTTTATGCTTATTTTTTAATAATTTATTAGAAAACAATTTTTTTTTGAAAATCGTCTTAAAGGGGTCCGGCGTGCTAGTACATATACTTACAACAAATTTTCCACTTTTGCACCTCAATCAGTTAAGAAATCTGTTCGAAAACGCCAATACACACAGTCACTTGGTCTAAACACCGTCTATAACTGCATAATGTCAGAGAAAATTGTGTTTAGAGGCACTCCAAATAAATCCTAAGGAAGGATTTCTTAAGCAGTCGTTGTTAGGCTCAGTGCAAAAAAGTTTCTTTTATTATTCTTTAAGTATTATGCCAGGTTGCTAGATAAAATGTTTACTGCTTCCAAAGAATCTACAAAAAATTTCATGTATGTACGGGAATTTTCCCACTTTTTGCCTTAATTTGCATATTGATTTCTCGAAAACAATTTTTTGAGCCTTCAAAAAGTTTTTTAAATAGTTTATTTTAATTTTTTATCACAACAACTGTGACTGTATCCATGCAATTGTACAAATCGATTTGGTTTAGAAGCAGAACTGGCCAAAGATGACGATCTAACACCGCCGCCGGCGTACGATTTTGGCGGAAACAGAAAGTTCTCTAACATATCTACAATAGATTCTGACTACGATTCGGGTTATCGTCGATCGAACTCGGGAGAAAGTGCCTTTAGTTACGGTAGCGTCAAGGCTCCCAGTCCCCCCAGAGGAGAGATCTACCGTAATGCGTGGAGTTCGGGCAAGAAACCAGCTCCCGGCCGCAAGCGACTACGACCTATTGACGATCTGAGAAAACGCATGGGACGCAGCAGATCTAGAAATGCTGCCTATTAGAACAAATCCATGACTTTGCAGAGATTGCCGTGTTCATTGAGATTCTATGTGCATGCTGTGCATGCAAGTAAGAGATAAGACGAAGTTTATGGATGCAACTACCGCATACGTCCTTTCGTATAAAAGTTGCTTTTTCTCAAATTGTGAATGGAGAACTTTGAATAGTGTTGCTCAAAATTGGATAGTGTCAAAAAATTGTTTTGGTGCAATTCGACTGGAGTATCAAAATTCAAGTGCAAAAGAACGCAGCAGTTCTTTCAAATGCTATGAAAACTAAACGGTTGGCGCGCAGACCATACTCCAATTGGAGTAGTTCTGTGGCGGTTTCCGATTTGTGAATTTTGAAAAATTTTTCGGAACCGCCGCTTCGTCTCGGGGGGTGGGACTGAATTTCGAATGTCTAAATTCAACTCCTCCCATTTTGGCTGGCTACCAACTTTGAACGAAAGCTATCCAAAAGTGGAACGTAGATGGTTTCAGAAATCAGCATTCGTTCAGTAAGCGAACCTAATCGCGTTCTCAGCAAAAACCCTTTCCGATACGGCAGATAAAACAAGAAAACCAAGCACAGAAGCCAAATTCTAACTCCGCCCATGACGCTGTACCGCCAGCGCTACTTCATAAAATTTTACGAAAATAGAATTCGGCACCGCCGCTCACTTCACGAATTTTGGCGGCGGTTCCGCTTTTGCGAAGAATTTGGTCTGGCGCAAGGAGCTAAAGCCAGGTTCCGATAGGAAACAAATTATCTTGCGCAGCGTTGATTTATAAAACCGTATACTAAAAAGTGTCGTCAGTCGGTTTTACACCTTTTAGTACGTACATAGATTTGTTTCTGTTATTTATTTGGCTCCGCATGGTTTTCCCAAGCAAGAGGCACATAGAATATAAGCGCTATTGTTATTCGAGACCCGGTTCCGAAATACCGAAAAATACCGAGAACCACTAATTTTAACTGAATTTATCAGTAAAACTGCGCAAAAAGGTAAAAAAACATTCCAAAACAGGTTTTTTTCAATCTCAAAACCTTAAAAAGTATTTAATTTGAATTCATAATTCTTGACAGCTTTATACTTGCAGTAGAGATGAAGCAGTATCAGAAAACCCAACACCCAATATTAAAGGCACCAACCAACCAATACCCGAATACTTCTGAGAATGAGTCCAAAAATCTTGGAATTTTTGCAAGTGCTAATTTTAATAACTCTTTCGCGACTACCGCTAAATTCCCAATGAATCTTGATTCCCATGGCTCCCATGCACGCGGCGTAAGACACATAGAGGGTTTGAGTCCCGCCTCGGCCCACTCTTGATTGCCTCGCATGTGGCCTATTTGGGTTATTACTGGGTTGTATGTACCTGGTGTACATGTGCGTTGTATAAAGTTTTTTTTATTCCCATACAATTCCCAGATGACTCATTGGGAATTTGCTAGGATTCCCGCACTTTTTTGTGGGCCGAATTCTAGCTAGTTCCCAAACAGAGGTCGGGAATTCTGCAAATTCGCGACTGTCCAGCTCTTTTAAATTTGCAGTTTCGCCCCGACTCGCTCTGACGCGTTGTCAAGCAAACTTGGGAATTTAACAGTTGAGGGGTTGATGAGTTAGCTGCTAAATTCCCAAGCTCCAAAATTCCCAACAAATTCGCAAAAAGCGAATTATACGCCATTTTAATTCCCAGTCCTGCGAATCAAGGACATTTCATCATCATTGATTATTTTGCCTTGGGAAATAAATCATAGCTTTCCCAAATTCCCAAATGTATTCCATATGGAGTGTGGTCATTTGGAGGGGGGATAAAATTCTTCTAAATCTAAAATTTCAATGTCAAAAAAGATATTTTGAAGCTATGGAAAACAGCAGAGAATTATTTCAATAAGGGAAATGCGCCGAAAATTTTGTTTTTATATAAAATTTGTGCTGCAAAAGTGAATGAAAATGTCACTACCGTATGTGGAAAAAGCCTACTGTACGTTCCAAGGTTAATTTTGGAGTGTCTTGCCGTTTTGACAGCAAGCTGATACTCTTCTGCTGGTTTATTCATCTAATTTCTGTTCAATGTAAACAGAACAGAAAACCTTCTTTGCAAATGTATTCTTCCTTTTAGAAAATCAAGTCAGTTTTCGCAGATCCATAAAACTTAATACCAAGTGCATCAAGGTCATCTGGAGCTGGACTCATTTTATTCAACAAAAAATCGTCAAATTTTAAAATAAAATCGACAAAAAATCCAGAAAAAATCTTTTAAATAGCTAGTGTAAAATATGATTGGGTACTGGGGGTATATAAACCAAATACCGAATATCGGAAAATACCCTAAACGCAATACCCTATACTAGAGTGCGAACTGGTATTGCGTATTGGGTATTGGGGTTTTTTATACCCCAACACCCAATACTAATTAGGACCTATAAAAATCGAAAAAATCGCTGTTGAACTGAAAAACTGACCTGAAAAAGTCGAAAAGATTGACCGATGATTTGGTATAGAAAGCCGTTTTTGCGTTAGTAAACTAAGAATGTCTTATACTGTCCACTATTCTGTAGTACACTAGAAATTAGTGCAATTTCTCTGTTCTTAAACGCTTGTGATTCAAATCCAGGGTACCGCGGCAGCGGTAACCCGTCGAGTTTTTTAGGCTGCATGAGCTCGTACAGTGAAGCGAGTTTGGGTTAGGAGCGTGGGGAGCGTGTTTTGTGTGTTGTTGTGTTTTTTCCGCTGCGGTGCTGGGACGCCGCGCTACGCACAGGGGTTTAGGTTTTGCCGCGAGTACTATAGATTTGCCGGATTTTCAATGAGGCTGAGTATCAGCGATTACTAAAAGGGACGATGGGGCGATGGGGCGTTTTGGCGGTACGGGAGCGGTGTGATTGCGGTCGTGTCTTTAGAATACTGGATTCGGAGTTTGAGTGCAGGTTTGTTTTTGCGTTGGATTTTTTTTTTCGCACGAGGCCGAGCTTGATGCGAATTCTGTTTTTTGTTCGTGTTTTTGTTTATTTGGTTAAGCGGCTTGTGTTGGGAGGGGGAGCCACTTGAATTAGCTTAGGATTGAGTTCGGTGTTTTATACTGAGTAGTGTGGTGAGTTAATGCAGATAAATGAAGCTGGAATTGTTTGTATTAGGTGATTTTCTGTTGGTGGAATTGAATAATTTGTGTTTTTTTAGTGATCGTTAGTGTCCGAGCCGGATTCGCCTTGGGGCTAAGGATAGTTGCGGCGTTTTATGACCGGCCAGCGGGGCTAGTTGGTGGCTGTCTGTTGATCAGTAGTGAGACGGTGACATTCGAAGCAGTATCCGGTATCCGGTATTTTTATTTACTGTTGCACCTCTGGCTCTATTGGCGAACAGAAATTCATGTGTTTAATAAATGATAATAATTAATTATAAATTAACAAATTTTATGGATAAATATTGATTATCGATTTTTTGGCAAAATTCCAAAAATTCAGAATCGTGCAAACTTGTGATGTTCATGCATGAAATAGGCAGATATGGGCAAAACGGTGGGGAGGGGGTAGAAATATTGAGTATCGATTATTTTTGGCAAAATTCCGAAAGTCCAAATGGTCCACCTGGACGTGCTGTGCTCGTATATGTAACGGCAGAGATGAGCATCGGGGGTAGGCTGAGAGGGTGTTGGCCCTCGCCCCTAAGGTTCTGACCTGCGCCTGAAGCGGCCGGAACCCCCCCCAGTGGTTGTTTTGGAACAATGACTAATTTTGTATAGACATTATTATGAAAATATGGCTGGATTAGGTGTAAATGAGCTGAGAATAGGCCAAAAATTGGGAGGGGGGTTGGGCATTAAAAACGGTCAAAACGAAACAGCAAGGATTGTTGGGGTAAAAATGTTTAAAAATCGGTAATTTGGACTGAAATAGCGTTAAACAGTTTTGTTCAAAAGTGGATTTGGCATTTTGCGTGTCTGAAATTGTAAAAAAAATCTGTGACCAAAATAGTTGGCAGAAAAAATCGTCGGGGACCGTAGAGTCGTTTGGATGCGGGTGCGCATCCGGTGGGGTGTTGGCTGAGTCCGTTGGGAACAGACCGCCCAGAGCGCGTGGTACATGTATGAAGATGATCAGTTTGAACGATATTGATTTTTTGGGCAATTTCGAAAGAATGAAACTCGTCCACCTGGTCGTGTTCATAGCTGTAGGACATGGGCACCGGGGGACAATGAGGGACGTGTTGGCCCGGCCGTCAGGTTCTGACCTACGCCTAAGCAGGCCGCTACCGGGCCACGTCAGTAATTTTTTGTTGGAATACTGAAGAATTTCGTATAGGAATTATTATAAAAAATATGGGTGTATTAGGTGCATACATGGGCCGGAAAAATCCGGAGGGGGGGGTGGGGGGGGGGTTGAGACCTCGGGGGGGGGGGGGGGGTCCCCCTCCCGAAAAAAGGCCAAAAAACGCCTATTTTGCCTTAAATAAGCGAAATTTTCCTCCCTCCGGGAGGGGGGGGGGGTGGGTGGCCGAGGGGGTGGTATGGCCGGCCGAGGGGGGGTATGGCCGGCCGAGGGGGGTATGGCCGACCGAGGGGGAGGGGTATACCCCCCTTACCCCCCCGCGGCCCATGTATGATTAGGTGTAAATGAGCTCGGAATAGGCCAAAATTTGGGAGGTTGGTTGGGATTAACAACAGAAAAGTTTTGTTTTACAGATGATTTTAGCATTTTGTGTGTCCGCAATTGTACACAATCTGTGAACCAAATACTTGCCAGAAAAATCGTAGGGGGTTCGGAAAACTCGTGTGGATGGGGGTCTGTATGCGGTGGGGTATGGCCTAAGTCGGTTGGGACGAGACCTCCGAGACTGGCGATTGGGATGGGCCAAGGGAGTGTTGCGTTTGTAGTATGATTGTGGTGGCACTTATCCTTGGTTTGGGTGGTTTTTATTATGTATGGTTGCGGCAGTTTGCCGTCGATTTTAGAAAAAATAGATAGATTCCCGTCGATGCCGTCGATAGATTGCGTAAATTTGAAGCTGGGGCCAGCGCCCACCTGACCGGTCCATGAAGAGAGTGTAGGGACCCACACCCCAATGAGAAAAAAGCAATGACTATTAGAGGTTCCCGTACTAACAAACTGACTCAAAAACTGCACCACTGGGTCCATCTGTCGCACAGTCGAGATATGGGTGGCCCGGCTGCACATTAAACCATCAGCTCTACGCATCATCAGTGGCAGATGGGCAAATTCCCAATGGACATCCGGGACGGTTTAGTGCCGACAGTCCAAGCATGAGTCGTAGGCCAACAACCACGGCGTGTTCCGGTTTCCTCCTTTCCGGTTTCCTCTTTTCCGGTTTCCTCCCTTCCGTTTTCCTCCTTTCCGGTTTCCTCCCCTCATATTCCGGTTTCCTCCCTTTTAAAATTCTGGTATAATTTGGTGAGTTTTTTGCAGTAAGCAAGCCTAGCGTCATTTTAGGGTCATTTGTGTGCAGTTGAAATATTTTATTACACACAATCATTTACATTCGTAAATGGAAAGTGTAAGCTACATCTATAGAATTAATAGCCGCGATAGAACACTGCTCTCGCCAAGTTTGCTTTGGAAGGTCGCTAGATCAACCATGACACTTACATAGAGATGTGGTCCCCCGGCCGGTCCGCGCTCGATTTTTCAGGTCGCGGGCCAGGCCAGGTCGGACGAAGTTGTAATTTATGAGTTCATCATTATATGACTTTGAACACTGTTCTAAAAGTGAGACCAATTTCCATGCCAGCCGGGCTAAAATAATTTTAGACCGGCTGCACTAGGCGGGCCGTGCCGAATTTTGCACATCTCTATGACACTTAGAGACAGGAGGACTAATGATAGACTGTTATGGACAAAATAGTACTATGACCATACATGGGCCGCGGGGGGGTCTGCCCACCCCCCAACTTGGGCTCGACCCCCCCCCAAACGACCCCACCCACCCATATTGATTAAAGCTCACCAAATTGTCTTAAATTTTAAAAGGGAGGAAACCGGAATATGAGGGGAGGAAACCGGAAAGGAGGAAACCGGAACAAACCAACAACCACGTAGCCAACAGGAACAAGGCTACGTGCCCGGAATGGGGCGTTACCATTTAGGGACTGGCCCCGTTGCACCTGGGGCTGTTTATAGTCCACTCAGCATTGGCCCCGTAGGGTATACTGAGCTGCCCCGGAGGACTTAACGTTGCACGGAAAGAATGAAACTCGTCCACCTGGTCGTGTTCATAACTGTAGGAGGCAGACATGGGCACCGGGGGAGCATGAGGGGCGTGTTGGGCCGGCGCTCAGTATCTGACCTACGCCTAAGCAGGCCGCTACCGGGCCCCCTCAGTAATTTTTTTTGGAATAATGAAGAATTTTGTATAGGAATTATTATAAAAAATATGGGTGTATTAGGTGTAAATGAGCTCAGAATAGGCCAAAATTTGGGAGGGGGGTTGGGACTAAAAACGCTCAAACGAAACAGCAGCAATGGTTCGGCTAAAAACCGTCGAAAATCGCTAAATTGCACTGAAATACCGCTTAAAATTTGTGTTGTAGAGTGGATTTGGCACTTTCTGTGTCTGAAATTGTAATAAATCTGTGCAGAAAAAAACTTGCCGGAAAAATTGTAGGGGGGATCGAAAGCTCGTTTCGGTTCTGACCGACCCCTCAGCCGGCCGGTACGCCTCCCCCTCTCCTCCGTGATTGTTTGGAAGAATTTTGTATAGAAATTATTCTAAAAATATGCCTGGATTAGGTGTAAATGAGCTCAGAATAGGCTAAACTTTGCGATGGGGTTGGGCACTAAAAACGGTCAACACGAAAAAGGCGGAGTTTTTCGGCTAAAAATCGTCAAAAATCGCTATACCGCTAAAAAGTTTTGTTTTACAGATGATTTTGGCATTTTGTGTGTCCGCAATTGTAGACAATCTGTGAACCAAATGCTTGCCAGAAAAATCGTAGGCGGGTCGGAAAACTCGTGGATGGGGGTCCCCATGCGGTGCGGTATGGCCTAAGTCGGTTGGGACCAGACCCCCGAGACTGCCGATGGGGGTGGCCAAGCCAGTGTTGCGTTTGTAGTATGGTTGTGCTGGCAACTATCCTTGCTTTGGGTGGTTTTTTATGGTGTATGGTTGCGGCAGTTTGCCGTCGATTTTAGAAAAAAATCGAGCGGTGTTGGCGCTCCGTCGGTAAATTGCGTAAATTTGAAGCTCGGCCCAGCGCGCACCTCACCGGTCCATGAAGAGAGTGTAGGGACCCACACCCGATGAAAAAAATGCAATTACTATTAGAGGTTCCCGTACTAACAAACTGACTCAGAAATATCTATTTGTTGGCTTCAAATTCGCTTCCGAAACCGGATTTCGCGTTTCCACTGCTGATGTTTAAGGGAGCGGTGTATGTGTTTTTAAGCGATAAGCTATTCATTTTTAGGCTGCTTACTGAAGAAATCGTGATAAAACTTATTTCAAGGCCTGTTGGAGCTTTTTGAAAATTACCCTTTCTGGAATAACGCACTGCCACTGGCGGGATTGGACCTGTCACTTGGACGGTACTACGTTGCATCAGTAACCCGGTATGTTTAACATACATAGGCCGGGCGATAAGGGGGGTTTACCCATACATGGACCGGAAAATCCGTAGAGGGTCTGGAGACGTCGGGATTGGGGGGAGCGAAAAAAGTCTAAAAACGGCTAATTTGCGTTAAATAAGCGAAACTTTTGTCCCTCCGGGAGGGGAAGGGGTAGAAAGTATGGCCGGTCGAGGGGGTATGGGCCGGAGAGAGAGGTAACACCATACATGTAACAGGTCATCCGCCGAAGGGGGAGGGGGGTTGGCGGGGTCTGGCGCCGGCCGGGGGGCCTGAGCCAAAATTTTGGGAGGGGGTAGGCCACTAAAAAACGCTCAAAAATCGAAAAAATCGCAGTTTTTGGGCTAAAAATCGCCAAAAATAGCTAATTTGGGCTGAAATACAGCTAAAAAGTGCTGTTTTGCAGGCGATTTTGGCAATTTTTGTGCATGAAATTGTAAAAAATTGCAAAAATTTGCTCAAAAATTTACTTCCCAGAAAAATCGGAGGGGGGGGCGAAATTGTCTCGGGGGCATCCGGGGGGGTCTGGCCTAAGTCGGGTGGGGGCAGACCCCCCTGTTACACGTATGGGTAACCCCCTCTTACCGCCGGTTCGTGTATGGGTTTAGCCCCCTCGCCAGCCGATACCTGCTCCCGGAGGGAGAACATTTTCGATTATTTAAGGGAAAGTAAACGTATTTGGCGTTTCCAGTGCTGATGTTTAAGGGAGTGGTGTATGTGTTTAGAATCGATAACCTATTTATTTTTAGCCTCCTTACTCAATAAATCGTGATAAAAGGTGTTTGAAGACGTGTTGGCGCTTTCTGAAACTTAGCGCCTTCTGTATTAACGCTGTACCCACTACTGCTGGGAGGACTGGACGTGTCAGTTGAATGGTACTACATTGGATTACTAAATCGGTATCTTTAACATACATCGGCGGGGAAGCGAGGGGGTTTACCCATACATGGAGCGGAAAATCCGGAGGGGGACTGTAGACATCGGGGGGAGCGGACAAAAAAAGTGGAAAAAAGGGGGTAATTTGCATTAAATGATCGAAAGTTTTGTCCTTCCGGGATGGAGGTAGAGAGTATGGCCGGCCGAGGAGGGGTATGGGCCGGCGAGAGGGGTAATCCCCTCTTACCGCCGGCTCATGTATGGTTTTACCCCCTCCCGAGCTGGTACCTGCTCCCGGAGGGAGAAAATTTTCCCATATTTAAGGGAAAATAGGCGTTTTTTGTGCTTTTTTCGGGATTCCGTCCGAAGTCACCAGACCCCCCTCCGGTTTTTTTCGGCCCATGTATGCTCTCTAGAAGGCGTTTTTAGCGTTTTTGGTTGTATTTAGCTGTAGAACCGTATTTTTGGTACCTTAAAATGGCGATTTTTAGCGTCCCTACTGAATAAAACGTGCTCGACAAGTAATTGTTGAGCAGATTTTTGCGGTTTTTTTACACTTTGATGCTAAAAATCGCCAAACTGACCTGTGAAACAGGACTTTCTAGCTGTGGTTGAGCCGAAATTAGCAACTTGCTATTTCGAATAGTGTTTTAGTGCCCGACGCCGTTCCTAAAATTTGGAGTGAGACGGCCGACCGGGGCTATAACCCTAAGCCCGTCCCTATTTGACGGATGACCTGTTACATAGATGGTTGTCAGCTGGTGAAAAAATCGATTAAACCCTCAGCTATATCCGTTGATGTGTAGTTGTATGGTTATTTGTGTGTGGGATTTAGTTTGATATTCTGCTGCTATTGCTTCAGGTGTCAGTGGTGCAAATGGAGGGGGTTGTGCGGGTTCGGTTCGTCTGCTCGGTGAAAATAGCTCGGAGCGAACAGAACTTCGATGGTAACGGTGACGACGCGATACGTGACGCTACCTGCTATGATGAGTCTGACCGGCTATTTACTGATTAAGTGGTCGATTTTGGTGCTAATATAACGTGGGACAGAAAACTTTTGTACGACAGCTGTGAGGAGCATGACAGGAAGCAATATGCGGTTAGCTCTGACGAAGACTAGTCTGCTCTAATCTGTGAGCCAGCAACAGGCCGCGGCTGCGCCAGACCAGCTCCGATGCTATGCTATGTGATGTCGTAGATAAATGGTGACCTCTAGAGTGCGAACAATACCTGAAAAACCCAATACCAATACCTGAGACCCCCAATACCCCAATACCCAATACTTGCGTAGCTGGGCGAAAAATTACATTTCAGTGGACCGGTACATTCCAGTTGTGCACACAAGATTTATTGGCACTGCGATTAAAATTTTTAAAAGGCCTGGTTGCGCCACTGCCCAAGCAGGGCGAGAAAATGTTGAAGAACTACCCTTTCAGAAAGCATTTAGAAGCCATTTTGGGCGTAAAATTAGCAGAAATTAACAGTTTTGGTGTTAATATTTCGTAATTCAGTCGTGTTTCTTATTTCCGGCGAATTTTTTCCTAACTCGGCTGGAAATTGTGTGCACCACCGCAATAGCCATGTGTACGGTACTGTACTGGTACATTAATGCATACATGTAACAGGTCATCCGCCGATGGGGAGGGGGGTTGGGGCGTCTGGCGCCGGCCGGGGGGAGGTCTGAGCCAAAATTTTGGGAGGGGGTAGGGCACTAAAAAACGCTCGAAAATCGAAAAAATCGCAATTTTTGGGCTAAAAATCGCTAATTTGGGCTGAAATACAGCTAAAAAGTGCTGTTTTGCAGGCGATTTTGGCAATTTTTGTGTCTGAAATTCTAAAAAATTGCAAAAATTTGCTCAGAAATTTACTTGCCAGAAAAATCGGAGGGGGGGTCGGCGAAATCGTCTGGGGGGCATCCAGGGGGGTCTGGCCTAAGTCGGGTGGGGGGCAGACCCCCCTGCTACATGTATGCATTAATGCCACCATTTTTATTTCAGATAAGAACAGAGAAATTAATTACTGGTGTAGCGCTTAGAAAAGCGTATACTTTAGGAAATTCCACTAACGTTTAGTTGGTTTAACGCGAAAACAGCTTCCTAAACCGAATCATCGATCAACTTAATGCTCGTCTGCGTCTCGGTGTCCATCCGTTGGAGTGTGTCGACTCTTACAAGTACCTCGGTATTCATCTAGACCGTAGATTTTCTTTTGCCACCCATTCTAGCCTGACTGCCTCGAAAGCCAAGAAAGCCATAGGTGTATTGTGCAGAAATTTTAGGAAGTTTGCGCCTTGTTCAGTCCTTGCTTCTGTTTACTTTAATTGCATTCATAGTGCTTTGCTTTATGGGGCCGAAGTGTGGTGGCCGTTTGCGCACTGCCACCAAGCTAAGCTGGAACGTTGCCAGCGTTTTATGTTGCGTAACCTAACCAATACGTGGGCGCGAGACACTTCATATGAGCAGCTAACTTCTGTAGCCAGTGGTATTACTGAGCGTTCTTGGTTACCTCTTTGTCGTACTGTGACTATTAGTAGGGATGGCCAAAGCACGTTCGCGCGGCGCGGAATAGAAAATACAAAAACACAGCCAAAAAGTGGTCCAAAATGGTTTTTGCAACTTCAAGCGCAAATGCTTTTTTGTGTTCCGTTATTGATAGGAGGATGTGATGTATTTATATGAAACAGAGTGTGAGCTATCGAATAAGATGCATTTTGAATCATAACTCGGCCGTTAAAGAGCATTTTCCTCTCGAAAACTGAATTCGTCGTTTTTCAATGTCCATTTTCTGCTAAAAGGAGACTTGATTCAAATTTTGTTCAACCGGATTTAAAATCACCGCAACTCGTTACCTATATAGCACCACTTTTTTTCTTAGCACAGTTTGACGCGATCCCCACAAATTGGATTCTTTCTTAACTACTGAAAATCGGCTTTTTCGTGGACTTTTTTCGTGTTCCTCGTTCTTGTGAAAAAACGACAAATTCGGCGCAAGATGTTCAATCGGTTCCGTATATAGTAGACTTCAGGCTTTCGACTGATATAAGAACTGGCTCTCTGCTGCTTGTCGTTAACCCCACAAACGGTGTTGAAGTTTCTGCAACCCTTAATTTTTGCCATTTCTGGCTTTTATTGTACCTAACAATTGCAACCACACTTTTTCACATTAATTTAGCTGTGTGACGAATATTCACATCTTTATAGTATATTTTAAACAATCAAGTTGGTTGCACCTTCGTAACTCGCGCCATAGAAAATCAGCCACCGCTGGGACGGCGACCAAGTTACAAACACTAATTTACGCGATTTGACCCACGCGGCTGTTTTGAACCCGCATTTCTTCAATTCTTCATGAAATTACGTGCGGTTTTTTGCGTAAATAATCGCATCCGGCCATGTTTTGCCGTTTTAGCATAAATTTTTCCTTGTAGCGCCAGTTATTCAAATCTGTTGCCCATAAATAAAAATGGTTCCAAGTGCGCCATACAAAAGTTCTTCGCAGACGGATGTTTTTAGATCGCATTTTTCTAATTTGTCATGGAATCAAGTGCGGTTTTTTACGTAAATTATCGTATCCGGTCATGTTATCGGCGGTTTCAGCATAATTTTTTTGCTGTAGCGTGAATTTTTGAAAACCATTGGCCATACCTACTATTAGGAGATTGTTGTTGTTTTATAAGTACCGCCTTGGTTTTCGTTATTTTCCATCTTCTTTTATCGTGCCTGTATGTAATCGTCGTAGTTCCCGTTTGCGTTCTCACAATTTGCAAATCTGCCAGTCCGTTTTTCAGTCGTTTTTGCATTCTTGTATTGATATCTGGAATGCCCTTCCTGCACACATAGTTTATGGTAATGCGCGCGAGTTTGAATCATTCTGTCGTTCTAATGTTTTCTTTGAACTGGTTGTGAGTGGTCGTTTTATGACTGTTATGTAATCTTCTCTGTTCTCGCAAGTTTACCCCTAGTGGGTGTTTTATGCGAGTAAAACTTGAAACTTGAACTCTTTCGATTTTTTCATGTCAATTTTTCAGGTCAAAATCGATTTTCCTCTATTTTTACCTGTCCCTGGTGTTTGTATTGGGGGTAAAAACCCCAATACCCAATACCTGGAAAACACCCCAATACCCAATGCCAGTTCGCACTCTAGCTGACCTCAAAGAGCTCTGGTATACGTAGTTAATCAGAGCACGTCTGTAAGATTTGCTTCTGATATAACCATTGAGATGTCTGGTTCTGAGCGGTCTGAGTCTACGTCTACTGATGACTCCGGGATTGACGATTAAAACGTGTTCTAATTGATGCTGGAAGCTCCTCTGTAGATATGGGAATTGGGAGTGTGACTCGAACAGTGCTACCTCTGATAATGAACTACCTGAAGGGGCGCCTTTATTCCCTCCGCCCGCTCCAGTGCATCCGTTTTCAGGCCTACGTTAGTAAGACAAAATTAGCATAAGGAGATATAACGTTTGTTGCGTAACTGTGACTTTTTCTTGCCGGAACGTATAGTCGGCGGAGTGTATATTGTTGGTTCATGCGTGAGTGGCGGTTAGAAACGTTGGACCACTGAAGTTTCCGGGCTTCAGGATTTTGTGTGATGTCTTCCGGCAGTATTGTAGCGGGCAGTGTTGGTGGTTGCTTTTTTCGAGTAGACGGCACCAGCCTTGATATGGCGTTGGGGGGCGTGCAAAAATTACGTAATGGCATGAGGGGGAGGGGGTCGCCAAAAGATTACTAATCATTACGGTAGCGGAGGGGGGGTTGGCGACCTCATTACGTAATTTTTTAAACTGCAGAAATCACTGAAGGGGCCATAATTTTAATTGTTTTTACGTACAGTACATGTACATGTAGAGTTGATTTGAAGCCATTGGGCTTACATTTTCTCAAGTTCACTTAAATGAACGTTTAGATTCGAGAAGGTAGCTACCGTTTAAGTCAGGGCTTTCCATTTTTTAAATGCTAAATGACAACAGAGACCTTTGATATCTTGTTTAGAGTATAAGGGTATACTGTAGCACTTATCGACTCGATCTTTTACAGGGTTCGTGCGGCTTTTTCAGAGCAAAATTCCGTGACCAAAGTCAAATTTCCCTGACCTAATCAGAGTGAGAACATTCTAACAAAAAGTTGGGTGAGAAGTTTTTAAAAATTCGCTCTGAAAAACGCATTTAAACGGTATTCTGAAGGTAAAATTTCAGGTTGTACACTGTAGTAGTTGGAGAAAGTCAGAAGTCCCAGTTTCAAAAGGGTGCTGAGTAAAGCTCTGACAGGACCCTTTGGGCGAAAGATGATTCTACTCCTATCAAATTTTTCCCTGACCGGATTGTTGTTGTTGTTCAACTTTATTCTGTACCAGACAGAAGAGGACACGCATACTCAAAAGAGCCCTTCAACGCGCTGCCCTTGACACCAAATTCCCTGACTTTCGCTGATTCCCTGACTTTTCAGGTCCCGCACGAACTCTGTTTTATGACTCGATAGTCAAGTGATATGGCAGCAGCCCTAAAATCCATGATAAAACACTTTGGTTTCAACTTTAACAAAAAGCCACCCAATGATGGCTTCTATGTAAAACTAAGACTGTACACACATGTGGGTAGTTGTGGCTCATCAATAAAGAAAATTGAACGCAAAAATTTCGGCTCCAACTCTACAAAACATTGAAATTCCGTGGGGTAGCCAAATTATTACGTAATTAGGGGGGGTCAGGAAAATATTACGGGCGATTATCAGGGGGAGGGGGGTCCGAAAATGGGCAAAAATATCATTACGTAATTTTTGCACGCCCCTTTGTCAGAGTGGTCGGCGGTCTCGTTGAGCCGACGATGCCTTGTATTTTACGAGGTGTCGCCAATGGTTTGTGACGTTTGTTTTTGAGCTTTGTTCTGTAGCGTTTACTGTACTTGTATTAGCTTGAAACGCTTATGGTTGGCGAGTAGCCGGTCACTCGGCACTGCTCACCTCTTCCTGTCCGACCAATTGATTGCTTTGGACTGTTTGTTCTGATCATCTTGCGTTGGTGTTGATAAAATTAAAGTTAATTGTTGTTATTTGTAGAGTCTGAAGAAACCGATTTGTATTACACCTACTGCAGATCCATTACACCCATTCACAAACTCCATGTTCTCCACATGTTCTCATCTCTCTAAAAGCACGGTGGAACCAAAAAGTCAAAGCAACTCATTGCGACCGCAGATATGTAACACAATATGGACTAAAAAAATGAATAGAAATCACACGAAAAGTTGCGGGTCATATACCCGCAAACAAGCCGTCGAGTTTTTTGCTCATACTCACTTCCAATACAATCATTATCCCCCAAAAAAAGTCACAGAAATCAACCCAAGTCCCCAAACACGTTAAACAACACAAATTGCTTATCCGGCAAAAAAAGGCATAGAAATCGACCCAAGTCCCTAAACATGTTAAACAACACAAATTGTTATGAACTACAATGATCCTCCAACAAAGAAACACGCAGAAAAAAACACGAATTCCAACTTAAACCGCACACGCAAACCAACACATTTTACACAAAAACCACCAGAAACAAAATCACTCCTGCCACAAGCACAACAAATTTGCATAAAGGAAAGTCACAAAAAGAAATCTCAACGCCCAGCCATCACTTCGCAAACTACTACACTAAAGCAAAAGAAAACAGAAAGCTAAGAAAAACTCGAGGGCGCTCAGCAGTCCTGACGTCACAACAAATCTCTAAGCGCCCTCGAGTTTTTCTTAGCTTTCTGTTTTCTTTTGCTTTAGTGTAGTAGTTTGCGAAGTGATGGCTGGGCGTTGAGATTTCTTTTTGTGACTTTCCTTTATGCAAATTTGTTGTGTTTGTGGCAGGAGTGATTTTGTTTCTGGTGGTTTTTTGTGTAAAATGTGTTGGTTTGCGTGTGCGGTTTAAGTTGGAATTCGTGTTTTTTTCTGCGTGTTTCTTTGTTGGAGGATCATTGTAGTTCATAACAATTTGTGTTGTTTAACATGTTTAGGGACTTGGGTCGATTTCTATGCCTTTTTTTGCCGGATAAACAATTTGTGTTGTTTAACGTGTTTGGGGACTTGGGTTGATTTCTGTGACTTTTTTTGGGGGATAATGATTGTATTGGAAGTGAGTATGAGCAAAAAACTCGACGGCTTGTTTGCGGGTATATGACCCGCAACTTTTCGTGTGATTAAATTTGTCATTTTAGTGATACAGAATGTACTATGTATTAGTACTGTACCCATGGGCTAAAGGTCTGGTACACCCCTTTCCGGTGAAGTACGAAGAAAAAATTCGCCGAAAATAATAATCACTGTAATACAGCAGATCATGTACGGACTAAAACTGTTAATTTCTGCTTGTTATGTTAGGGAAAAGCAACCGCCTCGTAAACCAGTCACACAGCCCAACTAAACTTTATTAGCACCCGGCCACTCGGCCTCCATCCCATCATCCATCAGACATAACATTAAACTATCACAGCATTCCAACACCAACACCCATAAAGACTTTCCTAACAACCCTCCCCGGCCAGTTCCGCCTCCAGCTCATCCACAAAGTCCTGATCTTCTTTCACCCACGCCAACGCCTCCAACATCCTGCCAGCTCGTTCCTCAACCTGCTGCAACACCGCCTTCCACCCTTGACACCGGACCTGCAATTCTTTCAGCTTGGTGTACACCGCCGCACTCTGGGCTAATGAAGGGGTAGCAGACCCGGCTAAACCCCGGCAGTACTCCTGGCCTTCCAGCGGCCACTCCCTGTACATAGTCAATCTGGCCGACAACTGATGCCGGTTGAAGGACATAAACCCTGATCTAAGCGCGGCCCCCCAATACAAGCACACGGGACCAACACCTCGAAAAAACGGTCCGCCCAAGACCAAATCAAAGTTCGACTTCTCCACTAAGTTGGCAGAGAAGCGAAGAACTTCAAATTCGGCCCCCGGTCGCCTGCAGTCTGCCTTCGACTGCAGAATGAGGTCCAGCAGAACCTTATCCCGCGGCTCTTCTGGGAGTGTTTCGTTCACCCTCTCCAAGGCCTGTTTGAAAAGGGCTATGTGGATGAGATTTTCCGGCTCCTCGGGAGATATTGCTGCGCTAACAGTTACTGCCATCGCCCTGTTAGCCGCCACGCCACCACTGTCTCCACTCGCCGGCAATATCCGTACCTTTATGAAGTAGCCTCCCGGGGTACTGAAATCAGGCAACACGTGCACGGGCATAAGGCTGACGCCCTTAGCATCACCATCGGTCTTAGGAACGGCTCCTGAGGGATCCTGACGTGGCCTCCAAACCTGAGGAGGTTCCTGCTGAGCAGAGCTGTTGCTCGCAGCCCCATTAAGCGAACCATTCCCGTCCAATAGACCGAAAATGATGGTCTCCGTACCACCTGGAATAGAGATAGTTTCATTAGCTCTGACTGTCAAAGCTTGCACAGGAGCGGACCACGCAACAGCATTACAAATTGTACTATTACCCGAAAATCTGACCCGCTGACCGTGCAAGTCAATCCAACGGTGGTCTAGATCAATAGTGTGCTGTCCGAGCCGACGCTGTAGATCCAACCCAAGGATCACATCGTAACCACGCAATTTGGCAACTCGAAACAGCTGATTCGGAACTTTAACTTGACCGACTTGGAAATCCAGACAAATTTGTCCCAAGAGGTTGACAGGGTGGCCACTAATGGAACAGGCTCTGGTTTCGGAGCAGTTTTCCCACTGACCGAACTGCCTGGCCACTTCTGGCGTGACCAGCGTGAGGGTTGAGCCATCATCCCAAAGTGCCTGGGTGGTGACGTGACAGTCTTGCTTGCTAAGGCTCACTGTTAACAGAAGTGGGTCCTCCACTTTCTCAGAGTGACCTCCTTTGTCACCTGTAAGAACATCTATGTGATGTGTTCGGTTCGGTATATAGTTGACCAGCGTCGGTTTGACATAAGCCCAACAGGCTGTTGTACCCTAACAACAGGCTGTCGTAATTCCACAGCAGAAATTTCCGGTATTGGTGGAAAGCCTGTCGCCTCGGGACTGGTGCGATAGGAATATGATGCATAGGTAACATCCTGGATACGCCACTGTACTCACTTGACGGCATCGCCAAAATCGTAGGCATGTCGATCTCTTTGGCAGAGCTGCCACGTACCTTGTGGGCACGGTGCCACGCCCATCTCAGTCCAAAATAGCCGACCAGGGCCATTCCTGCGACCGTGGCTACTAAAATCAATAAGTTACTGATCCATTGCACTGGAGCTTTTAATAAGCCACTAACTAATGTAGAAGGACCCTGTACACCACCAACTACAAGATGTTCTAGAGCTTGGCCATACCCATTGACCCTGGCTCCTATTCCTTCCCCAGCTCCTTTAAGCACTTTAGCAAAGCCAGATGGATCGAGGAGATAGCTCTGCAGTATAATTTATTAATTGATTTAATTGCCTTTCTATGCGCCAAGTGCGCCAAGTATCGTGCTTCAACGGTACAGAATAAGTCATAAGACCTGCCAACTTATCCTTTAGCACCGCAGGTGCAGAAAACACTTTACCCACTTTTTCATGCCAGGAAATTTCGATTGGAAATCGTTTTACAAATACTTCTCCCTGATGAGTATACCATTTCCCTTCTTTCTCAAAAATACTGTAAGTTTTATGCTGACATGGTACGATAGGTGCTTCTGGCACTAAGTCCCAGGTCCCAGGGGCTATAAACCACAAGTGAGCATCTACCAAAACTGGGGTATAGCTATAACAAGTATTTTGGTACTCCATATTCCACAGTATTTTATCTGCACTCACAGCACGACACTTTAAAATCAACAGAGCTTCTCCCGCCCACACTGCATGAATATCTGACTGATGCAACAGTGCCCTTGCTCCTAGGGTAGGATCCAACGAAAGTAACTGCCAAATTATTTGAAGTTGTCGGTTAGCCAGGTCGCACAGGCTAAGCCACACACTACGAAAATCTGACGTTTCTAAAGCTTCTAATTTGTCATAAATGTATTGAAATTTGGCATTAGCTGGATCCGAGTCATTACTAACTGGGTAACGAACACTATCGGCGATTCCCGCCGCCGATGGTGGTAAATGAGCAGACAGTAGTTGGTGCCACCGCTTGGGCATACCTGCCATAAATCGGACATGGACGTCTCCTTGGTCCGTCCACAATGACCCGTATGGTACACACGTCTCCTGAACAACTCCCAAAGTGAAGGTGGACTGAAAAGAGAAGGCACCTTGAACAGCTTCAATCAGCAAATGTTTATCACTGACAGTAGCATCATAAGTGCCTTTTAACCGATATTGACACTTTGCACGCCTTAGCTTCTGTGCAACCCAATAAAACAAACTACTTGGGGTCAAGCATTGCCCTGTATCTGCATGGCAACCTGCCAGATCTCCCAAATCACTGAATACTTTTTCACCATCCATGGTTGCTACTAATCCTCGCTCCAGAACAAAGTTGCTAACACTTTGGCAAAATGAATAACAACACCAGTCGTAACTTACTTGTAAAGAATTGTTAGTTGTGAACACATCTGGTTGGATTTCTGTCAGTACTTGTCCTAGGTACGACAGATTTTTAATAGTTTGAAAACACTCAGTAACAGTGGCTGGTTTAGACCTAGACTGGTCACTCACTAGTCCTTTTCCCCACAAAGCACTAGTATAGGTGCAAACTGTTCGAATGACTACATGACAACGCCAAGCTACTGTAGTTTCTGGCTTGTCTTTCCTTACCCAGAGTTTCACTTTTGCAGGGGAAACCTGCCCCTCTCTGGGTGGTCGACAAATTACACTTTTAGGTACCAGCAAAGGAAATCCACCTCGTGAACTACCACATATGAAGAACATTCTGTTGTCTGCCGGTGCTCCTGCCACCGCAGTACAACTGGGTACCAACAAGAATAAACAACTAATCACCAGAGAATAACTTACAAAGAAATTCGGCCACAACTTAGACGCAATTGGGCCTGGTTTCCATTCCAGCGTGTTGACCTGGTGCTCTAGCACTTCCGCATCTGTCTCGGCTTCAGCTTCATCCAGATGACCCTGATACCGACCACCGGGATCCATTGTGGGATAGTACGATGGTGGTGGTGGTGGTGGAAAGTACGGCCAAGGTTGGTAGTGCCAAGGACGTCGTGATGGTCTGCCCATATAACCACGTTGGGGGTAGAATTGGGCGCGTCTGCCGCCTCGACTGTAGCTTCTGTCAGACGACCGACCACTATCCTGAGGCACTTGACTCGAGCTTCTGTTTGTCCGTTGACCCTGACTATCCACCATAGCAGCAGCAGAACTCACTCGTCCTTGAGCGGTCTATAGTCTCAGTTCGTTGTTGCTGACCACCCGCCTCTGCCCTGGGCGATGGTTTTGGTCGCTCCTGACACTCCTTCCACCCGTGGAGGTCGTTACCGCAGTGCATACACACGATATTGCCCTGCTCATTGAAAGCTCGGTTCCTCTTTGTCAGCTTTTCGACTTGTTCAGTCAGCCACTGCACCTGGGCTGTGTTTTCAGACGTCTTCTGACGCAAGGTTTGCAGCTCATCTATGGCTGACAACAAAACTTCCTGGTCTGCATCAGTGTGACCTGTAACAGCTGTTCCTGTAGCTGGTTTTGGACTACCCCTTAGTTCACGTACTACAGTACTGTTAGGAGTAAAAACAATTTGTTTAGGGTTGTCTCCCATAACAAAATTTGAATTGGACGCGTCACTTAACTCAACTAAGAGTACTGTAACCTCACAGGTTTGGCTTCTCAGTTCCACAACTTCACAACACAATTTCGAGGAACTATACTGGCAGCAACTCGCTTCACTATCACAGTCAACACAAAGAGACTGTCTTATGTGATTACTAATATCACAAATAAACTGCCACCACCTGATCAGGATTTTTGCCAAACAGAACTCTGTGCACTGACTCAACTCGCTACCGTTGTCCTCTGGGCACGAGGCAACACTGATACCAATATGGTATCGTATGAGGCCGGCCTGTTGCCTCTGCTCAGTGACAGGTTCGTAAATCATAAGGTGCACATAAAAACAGTGAACTTTCATACCCGGGGTGCGAGGAAGTGGTTGTGAGCTGGCATCAACGCTGGCAGCAGTAACAACTGCGTCTTCCTCTCTGGGCTGGGGGGTAGCCACAGCTACTTCTTCATCATCGTCCTCCACCCACAAATCGGCGAATCGGCACATCCCGCAAAATCGTTTGGCCTTCGACTTTGCGCACTGGAGGCAGAGTAAATACTTGCCCTCGATTTGCACGTTGCAAGAATCCGGCTCGTCCGTAAAGCAGGAATGTAGCCCCTTCGGGCAATGAAGGACCGCTCGCTTCCTGTGCGAGAGTCGTTCAAACTCCTGCGCCGAGTGTTCGCAACGGCTACTCATCCCTGTAAGAGCAAACACGTTATGTACACTATCAGCATCTTCCTCAAGAGGGGGATCGCTTAAAAGTGCGGTCTGCACAGCAGTCTGTACCGCATGAACCAGTGTTGCCTGTAAGTTAGCATTACTAGCAGCATTTAGGGCATTTACTTGATTATTACTACGTCCTGCCCGAAAACTAGACTGACCAGTAGCTTGTCCGCCTCTGGCTTGAACTCGGCCGTTATTCGGCCTTCCTACGTTTCCCTCACGTGCTGGCGTCCTACAGTCCCTAGCCATATGGCCTAACCTGTTACAGTTATAGCACCTTACACCAGTGCCAGACCTAACTGGTGGCCTATATGGAGGCCGTTGTTGTGACTGCTCGATATTAGCCAGTCGGTCAGTGACCTCTTTTAATTGGGTCGTACAAGAGGCGAAGTCCCGACGTAGCTTATCGACGCTGGAATCCTGCATTCCCGCCGTCGCAGCCACAACATGCCGTCTTGTTTTGTTTTGACGGGCACAGGCGCCAGACTCTTTTTTCACCGCCTCAGCCGATTGCGCAAGCACGGAAGTGTAATTCGCTAACTGTTTCGCAAATTCCGATTGCGCCACATTAGCATTCCCGTTTACACTACTCAGAGGCACAGAAACTCCTAAAGACTGTTTTAGGGTGTGCTCATGCTTCTGAGCAGCCCGTAAAGCTTGCTCAAAGTTTTCTGGCTCACTGCCCAAGCTAATACGTTCGGCTATTAATGGCTTTAACCCAGCCAAAAACACTTCGGTTGTCAACCGATTTAGAGCCTGTTGATCCATATCGGCGTAAGCGGCCCTAGCTAACTTACGTATTTCACACGCATAATCGTTAACACTTTCGTGCGCCATCTGCCTGCGATGGTGCAACTGCCGTCCTAAAAACTTCGACAATTCTGGCGGTTGAAAGCGTTCAGCTAACTGCTGTGTTAGCTGCTCGTAATTTTGTTTCACTGCGTCAGGCAAAGCCCGATACACATCGGCAGCGAAACCGCGTAAATACGTAGGCAACATTCTGGTCATTTTCTGGGCATTATACTCTAACGCATTAGAACACAATTCATAATAATCAGCCCAGTCTTTAAAATTTTCACCTGGATTACCGTAGAAATATGGTATGTCCGGAAATCTTCTCCCCTCATGAGCTAAATGCTCGGCATTTGGAGCTACCGGTACCAAGGGAGGTTGTTCAACTACCGGGTCAGCAGCTACCTGCGCTGCCGCCTCCAAGGCGTTATTGGCAGCCTCTAGCTGCGCCTGTAGCGCCGCATTTTTGGGCTACAATTGTGCTACGGCGGCCTGATCACCGCGCACCTCCTCCCTGCGATCGCCGCTCCTGCCTAGGGTCTGCCGAAGCACCTGAAACACCCGGCAGGGTAAACATACTTACCAATTCGTCGTGGTCACCAAATGTTAGGGAAAAGCAACCGCCTCGTAAACCAGTCACACAGCCCAACTAAACTTTATTAGCACCCGGCCACTCGGCCTCCATCCCATCATCCATCAGACAACATTAAACTATCACAGCATTCCAACACCAACACCCATAAAGACTTTCCTAACAACCATTTTACCCTCCAGAACGCTTTCTAAATGCTTTTTTAAAAACTAACTTTTCAAAATTTCTCACCCTAGTTAGACAATGGCCCAACCAGACCTCTTCGAAATTTTAATCCCTGTGAAAGAAATCCTGTGTACGCCACTGGAATGTACTTTTTCACTGAAATGCAATTTTTTACTCAGCTACGCAAGTGTTGGGTATTGGGTATTGGGGGTCTCAGGTATTGGGATTGGGTATTGCGGTATTGGGTATTTTAGGTATGGTTCGCACTCTACCCTATACCCAATAACCGTCCCATCATGCAGAGTAGATTTGCTTCTTGCAATAAAAATCGTAGCGCTGTGCTGAATAGTTACGAAGTAAGTTGGTGGTCTGCCACCTGTCTGATTTACCTGCATGCTTCAAGTCTTAGTAGTATATGGTTTATGTTTCAAGCTAGCCGTTTCAATGCGTGTTGCATGGTAGACAGACAGACATGTAACAGGAGGTCTGGTGCGTCTACAACTAGGGCCACACTTCGCAGACCGGGACTCTTTCCTCCAACACCCTTTTAACCCCGCTCCGTTTTTCTGGGAAGCAATTTTTTGCATTTTTTAAAAATGTTCAGGCACTAAAGGCTGTAAGACTACGCTAAGTTTCGCTTGCGAGGCAAGCATAGTGCATTTCACTTATATGCATGATGCGCTGATTATCCGATTTAGAGACAGTGACACTATCCCTTACTTATTTGGAACCGAGGGCTTCTATTGATCACTGTGATCAGGTTTTAGGCTTCGCTTTTAGGTTTTAGGTTTTAGGTAGGTTCAGGATGAATGAACCTTACGATGAAGTTAGACTTGCTTTTAGATTCAACCTTAGCCTTAAGTTAATATGGTAGGTTTCCGCTAATGGGGGTAGTGTCCCACAATTGTCGAATGTTTTCTCAGAAAATCTGCAAATTGCTACCGTAGTATCTCATGTTTTCGTGTTGAAAAACCAAAAGACTATGTCAACTACCGTAGCTAGAAACAAACGGATCTAACAAAATCGAAAAATATTTGCACAAAACAGAAACCGAGTAGATTCTGACTGGCCTATACAGTTGTAAAAATTGCCTGTAAAGCAGCCGTTTTCCCCTGTATTAGTCAGGTATAATGCTTTTTTCCGGATTTACATAAAAAAATTTGTGATTTCTGAGCCAGTACTAGATACTGCAGCCGCTACCAGTAGTAATATTATCGGCTCTGGGACTAAATTGTCTCGAACTATGGGGTGAAAGTGGGAGGGGTTGGCGTTTCTAGCTAGAGGGTTAACCCGCACGGCCTTAGTACAAGTATGCTCAACCCACTTCCCTTTTGGTGTTGACATGCAAATGGTCTACGATATGACACTCAACCAAAAGCTGCAGTTGGTAATGACAGCCATTCTTTTCTTACTCAATCTGGTGCGGATCATGGAAGCCTCTTCTGATGCCGGTACCCCACCTAGCTTATTCCTAATATTACTACTGTCACTGCGGTACAATTGTTTGCAGCAGTAGATCCATGTGTGATCAAACAGGAAGATGGGACAGAGTGTGCAATGAACGACACAAACCGATGTGCAAAGGGCTCGGAGGCTCACTGGAGCAGGAAAGGTGTATCAGGAAAAGACTGTTTGCCTTGGACGCAGAGCATGCAGCTGGAGTATGCAGTGACCGGCTACGACAACATCTGTAGAGTGACTGTAGACAGCCCTGGTGCTTTGTCCCCAAGGGTCCGATGGTCCAAAAAGAGAAAACTGCTACAAGCCCTGTCCTAAACCCAGTACGACTAACTCATTGTGCACGGTGTCCTAAAAATGACAACATTTCTTTTTGTTGCCGATTCCGCAAAGATTGAATTGACTAAAACTATTTGAATTGGAACATACCACATACCATTGTATGTTCCATAATAGACTAGCGAGATCATTTATTGTGTTAAAGCTGGTGTACCAGGCTTTGTCCAACCTTATAGCATCACTTTCCGTTTCGAATTTGAGGAAGGCAAAAACCATGATAAACCATTTAAAAACATAAAAAAGAAGAAAAATGCTGTGTTCTGAACTTGCTCACTTTACACTGGACAGTACCCGAGTCAATGGTTTCTTTTTGGCCGGTGTTGTAGTAAATAACTAATCCCGTGACAGTATGAATCCGTCACATAAAGTATGGGATTTAAAATTTTATAGCCGTAAAATTTCCTACATTGCGATTGACATACGTACAATGTACTTAGTAGTAAGAAAATAGGAGATACCCTGAAGATCTGTTTTTCTGTTCTGCTCGTTAAAAAAGAGATGTTCAGGAGTTTTTCGTTTTCTCAAATAGTTGAAAAATGCAGATTTTAAGAATAAGACAAAACCAAAGACAAAAAGCACAATCTAGCACGCCCTTCAATTTCCGGCTACATGGTCTAGCTGGTTTAACATAGTAGTAACCAGATGCAGCCTTCCATATCTAGAGCCAAATGCAACAAGCAGTTTGTCAGCAGCATTCCGTAGAGCAGCCTTCCAACTTCAGGTATCTACCTTCCGTTTAGTAAAATAAACCAGAAGCTTAGATAGCCATCCATTTTCAGGCACGCATGCACCAGGTTTCGCCTTTTATCCTTGAACCTGTGTACAGCCGCTAGTGGTTAAGGCTCATCAGCAAGGTGACCACTAGGTGAAAAAGCTGCATTAACACAAACATACATGCTCCTTCCGCCTAGCATAAACCTTCATGGTAACCAAATATAAACCAAGAATGATTAATGCCGTGGCATCAAAGAGAGTATGATGTGCAGTAGGAAACAAAACATCACAAACACACAAAACAGTAAGACACAGATGGCAGGACAAGCCTACCTTGGCCATTTCGGTTGACGCCACGCGCTTGAGCGATGAAAAGACAAGTGGTCTTGCTTCATTTCTGTTCCCTTTTATATCACGTATTTTGCCCTAAGAGCTAACCCGCGGGACACAGGCCCCTTTGTTGTCCAAAATACTCTGCAGTAATCCTTATTTACAACTGGATTAATCCGAAAGTTTTATGGTCACTGTTTATGACTGCTGCAACATATACCTGCCTTTTGGTCAATCTCTTTACCGCCAAAAAATATCAAGCGCAAAAATATTGAACTGTTCCCCAGCACCAAAAAAGGTACTGGGGTTAAACAACCCGACCGTGAGGTCAGGAGGCAACCCAGCCAAGGCCGGGAACACTCCAGTCCAGAAGGAGCTGGAGATCAAGCGACCCAACATAAGTTGGGAAATGTTTGTAATGAGCAAGAGGTTGTTTGTTTGTTTGTTTAGTTGAAAATCCAATGAACAAATTCCATAATCTTCTGTTTTTTAATCAGATCAAATTTACCTACAAGTGTTGGATACCTCAAGGCTATGTCAATCTGAATACATGAAAATTTAACGCATATAACACCACACCCTGCAGTTTAACAAATATTCTCTAAATTTCAGGTCATTTGGTGAACATTTGCAGAGATGGCAGGAAAAAGAAATGCTTCCGTTTTTAAAGATTCGTATAGGTTATCTTAATTTCACAAATTCTTGAATGTATTAGGGTAGGATTAAGCCCGGTGCGCAACCTTTAACACACAAAATTTCCTCTGTTTTTGCGTTATGTTCCCAATTTAACCTGATTTGGTCAGGATTTGCGGAAATCGTAGCAAAAAAGAAATGTTGTCTTTTAGGAACACCCTGTTTAGCTTACAAAAACAAACCTGCTGCAATTCTGTTCAGCTAACATTGATGTCAATGAATACAAAGACTGTGCGTACTACTTCAAAGGAGGAGGCACTTACACAGGCACTAAGAACGTTGGCTATAGTCGCACAAGATGCGCTGATTGGGGTGAAACTGACAAGAGCATCTACCATCTGGATGATTCCTTCACTAATGAGTGCATTTGGACTTATGACAAGGAAACGCCCTGGTGTCGACCGCGGTCACATCCTAACTATTTTGAACACTGCTTTAAACCTTGTCCTGACCCTAAATTAGGTAACATTCTATCTTCTTCTTGGAAAATCAGATCTATTGTATTGACAGGTTATGAGTGTGTGAATGAAGAACTGAATTGTGCTTATCAAGGCAGTGATGCATGCAAACCATTTGCATATTGGGGTGAGAGGTCAGAGACGCGCACTGGAAAACCATGCAAACCTTGGAAAACAGATGAGATGACCAAGAAGAAAGGACTGCATTATGACTACTGCAGGTTGACTGAAGACAGACATGACGCACCCTGGTGCCTTTACGGTCAAAACCAACATGAGTGGGACTATTGCTTTGAGCCCTGCTCACTTCCTCCCTCAGGTACAGACAGGTCCATCTAATAACAACCCCGCAGATTTTTTTTAGTGTAGCAACCACAAAGCTCAACGGATTTGAATATAATTATTTTAAGTGAAAGATAAATAAATTCTTTAAATTTTGCTATAATTGCTATTAAGATATACTGCTTAGTTCCAAAGATAGTTGCCCTCCAAAATAGGACAGAGAGTTTCACAATGAACAAGAGCGATTGAAAACAACCCAGCAGATGTTTTACTTTTGCAACCTATTGCAGATTTTATTTTTTATCTTAAACAAGTTTGATTGCATCCATTTTTGAATCAAAGAATTATAAATTCTTGAAAGATTGGTTAAATTATTACTTTAAGATACTCTGCAGTAACCGAGCGTGAGCGTCACCAGTGAAGCCTCCTTAGCTCCTCTCAGCAGTACATAGTAGGAATCCTTTGTATTATGAAGTGCAATGGAATCGCTCTTTTTCTTTGCCAAAATCTGTTTTAACTTTGAAAGCAAATATCTCACGAACTAGCTAGAGTATTATAATGATAACAACATGATAAACACCAATCTGTCAAGAATATATTTGCCTTTTATTTAAAATTCATTCAAATCGGTCGAGATTTGCGAATGCTACAGTAAAACATCTGTCAGCTTGTATATCTCACTATAAAAAAATCAGATTTCAGTGTCCACTTTGCAAACCAAGTCTGTATTCTAAATTGTCTATATATAGGAGGAAGGTGCGTAGAGGAGAACCGGGCAGAAGGGCCGTGTGCTTGGAACAAGAAGCCAGTGTGTCTGTCTCTGGAGTCCTACTCTGGCACTCGAGATGAGACCAAACATGGTGTCAAATGTGTCAAGTGGAATTTGAATGTGAGGACGGGCTGGATTGCACATGCCAACCACAACTACTGTCGCAACCCTGGTCGTGGCTATGGGCCCTGGTGCTACACCAAAATCGTGATAGCCTACCCAAAGTTTGAACGAAAGTGGGACTACTGTTTTGATGATTGCTGTAAGTCATTCGTTTACAGTTTTAAATTAAGAATTGTACATACTTTAGATGATGAAGGCTGTGTCGATGACGGGAGAGAATGCGCACATGAAGGGGGGCTCAAGTGTTACGAAGATACATACTTTGGTCTCAGGAACACAACACGTTCTGGACAGAAGTGTATTCCAAGCTATGACAAAATGGCAAAGAAAACACACTCCTACTGTAAAGTTAGTAAGGGATATTACCCAAGAGCCCCTTGGTGCTATACTTACAAGCCGCCTGACAAGGAATATAACGAAGTAACCAATCCAGCAAAGTGGGAGTACTGTTTCCCTAAGTGCCAAGATCCTTTCACTGGTAAGGCTCATCAGGATATGACCTAGACCAGCCTCCCCTCAGGTCGACTCTTCTACCCCACTCAACAATTTTTTGAAGAATTTCATATAGATAAAGTACTGATAAATAAATGTATGCTTAAATTAGATGTAAATGAGCTTAAAATAACTTATATATTTAATCTATTATATCATTAACGGAAAATTAGCCAAACCACCTTAATTTAGCCAAAAATTTCACAACCTGCATCCCCCTCAGCCGCCGCTACCTCCTCAACATTTAAAAATTCTACACCCCTCAGCCAATATCTGCTGCGAATAAACCTACCTTAAAGTCATACTGTTACGACAACGAATGCAAAAGAACGTCTTGTTTCCCATCTAGAGTACCCATGTGCAGATGAAATTCGAGACTGTGCACACTCTGCTGCTGAGAGAGAATACTGCAAACGAAATGACACAGAGATTGTGAAGTTGTACTCGGGCACCAGGGCTGTGTCGGTTTCTGGAAAGAAATGCAGAGCATGGAGTAGATCAGAGAAGAAGCACTTCCATCTGCACGGAGAGCACTACAACCACTGCAGGTACACCAGAGGACGAACGACTAGGGAAGGTCACATTCTGCCCTGGTGCTACACCGAGGACGGACTCTTTGACATCTGCTTCAGACTCTGTCACTACCCTGTGCCTGGTCAGTCCTCTTCTAACTAAGTCATCACTGATACAATGCAGGGCTGTTGGGTCGGTTTTTTCTCAAGCAACTTTTATTATTGTATTTTTGTTGTTTTAAAATCAAATTACTACTCTAAAAGATGAAGTTAGTGCATTTCGTAATAAAACTCACGCGATTTCGCTGAATTCTGCAGTAAAAAGCGATTGTTAAAAAATTTTTTCTGTCATCTCTGAAAATAACTTTTTGAAAAAAAAAACCGGAAAAAAACTGAAAAAAAACGAAAAAATACCGGCTTGAGTTTTTTCCGGAAAACAAACAGCCCTGATACAATGTCATGTCGCATAGATCACTGCGAAAAGCTGATTAGCTATTTAAAGAAGCGTGGAGCACTGGACAAAGAGCCTGCAGAAGGAACAATAGAAACTACATTAGACTGTTGCGTATTTCACACCACAGTCGACCAGAAACGTACACCTGACTGGGATTGTCGCACTCTGGAAAATCTTAAAATCAAAGGACATCGTCGTATGTAGATTCGTGAAGTAAAGACTACCTGTATAGTCTGAGGAACCTTTCTTTTAGATCAATTCCGTGTGTGCGACGCCTTTTTCTATGCGTTTGAACCTACAGTTCCGATCGATGGCATCAAGGAAGACTTTGCAGAGTGGAGGACAGTGTAGGACTTTGTTCATACAGAATATTTTTTGCAGATGCATGATATTGAAGCACTGGAGAAAGAAGTGTGCTGCTTTGTGGAGCGATGACAAAGCGAGGGACTTTCACTTAATGGCAGAGTCTTACACCCATGACAGATGGCACGTGGCAGTTGAGAGGATGGTAGATTATGTTATGCAATTCCCGAAAAGCCTTGATCGTGTCTATAAATGGGTGCCCATTTGGATCAAATCCGAACCGGAATACACTTTTCACGGCTCTATCGTGACAGTTAGAAGGGACGAGTATGTTAAAAGGGTGAGCAATCACACTGACTGACTAGTATGGGTTTGATAAGAACATTTGTTCAGTATAACAAGACGCACTACCATGTTCATATGTACGCCCATGGGTTCAGTTTTACTGTGAGTGAGCTGAGAGATGCGTTGCAACAGAGGGGCGAATGCTATGACCCACCCGGTAGCATCTGAGCTGGCCGAGTGCTTTGCTGACTTGACTTGTTGATTTGCAGACTGCAACACTCGAAACTGCACAAAAGAATGCATTCAAAAAGACAGAAACTGTTTGGGAGGCCGCTGCGACAAGAAAACCGTTAAGTGCGAATGCTACGGCTGCTCCAAGAAAAAAGTGCACTGCATTAACCTTTGTGAATGTTAGCAGTTGGCCAAGATTACAGAAATAGTATTTTTTCTTCATGTTTGTCAGAGGAACTGAACTGCACAAAGTGTGTAAGGTAGTGCTCAAAAGATTAATTCGTGTTGATGGCGACCAAACAAAGTTTACGCCGTTCTTCCTATTTGTTTTGTTTGCTCCAAAATTTAGATAACTTGGTTTCTAGTAGCTAAGAAAAACAAGTTCTTTTGCCAATAGCAACTTTCCTAATACGCAATATTGAGCTGTCTGAAGGGTTTACTATCAGAAAGATTAGCTTGAAAGACAAAATTGTTTTTAAAGAACTGCCTGAAGCGTTATACTGTCAGAAAATTGCTTGAAAGACAAAAATGACTTTTGAAAGCAAAAGCCTGAAACGTTTACTATCCGAAAGAATTGCTTAAAGGAGGCAACATAATTTGGTGGAAGAACTAGCAGAAATGTTTACTAGCAGAAAAAATTGCACTAGTAGATTTGCAGCTTGCAATAAAAATCATAGCGCTGTGCTGAATAGTGCGAAGCAGGTTGGTGGTCTGCCACCTATCTGACTTACCTGCATGCTTCAAGTGTTAATAGTACATGGTTTCAAGCTAGCAGCTTCAATGCGTGCTGCATGGTAGAGAGACATGTAACAGGAGGCTTGGTGCGTTTACAACTAGGGCCGGCCACACTTCCCAGACTGGGACTTTTTCCTCCAACACCCTTTTAACCCTGCTCCGTTTTTCTGGGAAGCAATTTTTTGCATTTTATAAAAATGCTCAGGCACTAAAGGTTGTAAAGACTAAGCAAGGTTTCGCTTGCGAGGGAAGCAGCATGCATTTCACTCATGCATGATGCGCTGATTATCCGATTTAGATACAGTGACACTACCCCTTCACTTATTTGGAACCAAGGGCTTCTATCGATCACTGTCAGTCAGAGAGACTAAGCCATAGACGAATCGGTTCCTTTTATGGCTTACCTCTCCGACTATGGCTATGATGTTCCATCGATGGCTATTGAACGCCTACTTAGCCATACATGGCTACTTAGCCCTCTATGGCTACTTAGCCCTCTATGGCTACTTAGCCTTCTATGGCTACCACTCTTCCACAGCATAGCCAACTATGGCTATGTAGCCATCTATGGCTACATAGCCATCTATGGCTACGTAGCCATAGATAGCTAAAAAGGCGGGGCCTCCTCGAGTTTAGCCATAGATGGCTACGCATCAACATAGCCATCTATGGCTACGTAGCCATCTATGGCTAAAAGTGTGGGGCCACCTCGATTTTAGCCATAGATGGCTACATAGCCATAGATGGCTATGTAGCCATAGATGGCTATGTAGCCATAGTTGCCTACCGCTGTTTCATAGCATAGCCAATTATGGCTACTTAGCCATCTATGGCTATGTAGCCATCTATGGCTACATAGCCATCTATGGCTAAAAGTGGGCGGACCCTGTTTTTGTAGTCATAGATGGCTACATAGCCATAGATGGCTCTGCGTCCAAGGCAAACAGTCTTTTCCCGATACACCTTTCCTGCTCCAGTGAGCCTCCGAGCCCTTTGCACATCTGTTTGTGTCGTTCATTGCACACTCTGTTCCGTCGTCCTCTTTGATCACACATGGATCTTGCGCTGCAAACTAGTGCACCACAGTGACAGTACTAATATTAGGAATAAGCTAGGTGGGGTACCGGCATCAGAAGAGGCTTCCATGATCCACACCAGATTGAGTAAGAAAAGAATGGCTGTCATTACCAACTGCAGCTTTTGGTTGAGTGTCATATCGTAGAGCATCTGCATGTCAACAGTAAAAGCGAAGTGGGTTTGGCATACATACTTGTACTAAGGGCGTTGGGGTTAACCCTCTAGCTAGAAATGCCAACCCCTCTCACATTCACCCCATAGCTCGAGACAATTTAGTCCCAGAGCCGAAAATATTACTATTGGTAGCGGCTGCAGTACATTGCATCTAGTACTGGCTGAGAAATCACAAATTTTATGCCAAAAATCCGGAAACAAAACGTTATACCTGACTAATACAGGGGTGAAACCCCTGCTTTACAGGCAATTTTTACAACTGTATAGGCCAGTCAGAATCTTCTCGGTTTCTGTTTTGTGCATATATTTTTCGATTTTCTTAGATCCGTTTGTTTCTAGCTACGGTAGTTGACATAGTCTTTTGGTTTTTCAACACGAAAACATGAAATACTATGGTAGCAATTTGCAGATTAGCTGAGAAAACATTCGACAATTGTGGGACACTACCCCATTAGCAGGAAACCTACCATATTAGCTTAAGGCTAAGGTTGAATCCAAAAGTAAGTCGAACTTCCTCCTAAGGTTCATTCATCTGGAACCTACCTTACCTACGTAGAAAGAAGCCTAAAAACTGATCACAGTCAGTCAGAGAGACTAAGCCATAGACGAATCGGTTCCTTTTATGGCTTACCTCTCCGACTATGGCTATGATGTTCCATCGATGGCTATTGAACGCCTACTTAGCCATACATGGCTGCTTAGCCCTCTATGGCTACTTAGCCCTCTATGGCTACTTAGCCTTCTATGGCTACCACTCTTCCACAGCATAGCCAACTATGGCTATGTAGCCATCTATGGCTACATAGCCATCTATCATAGCCGTCCATCCATCATAGCCAGCCGATTTGGAGTCAAAGAAGGTGAAGCTGCCGATTTTCCTTCAGCTTTCCGCGATTCCCACTCTTCTAGCTTCTCCACTTCTTCAACAAACTCTCTCCTTCCAGCCACACCACTTTGATCTACCTTAAATCGTCTCGCAGAAGTACTATCCCGAGAATCGGCCGATTTGGAGTGGAAGAAGGTGAAGCTGCCGATTTCCCTTCAGCTTTCCACGATTCCCACTCTTCTAGCTTCTGTACATCTTCAACAAACTCTCTCCTTCCAGCCACACCACTTTTATCTACTTTAAATCGTCCCGCCGAAGTACTATCCCAAGAATCGGCCGATTTGGAGTGGAAGAAGGTGAAGCTGCCCATTTTCCTTCAGCTTTCCACGATTCCCACTCTTCTAGCTTCTGTACTTCTTCAACAAACTCTCTCCTTCCAGCCACACCACTTTGATCTACTTTAAATCGTCCCACCGAAGTACGATCCCAAGAATCGGCCGATTTGGAGTGGAAGAAGGTGAAGCTGCTGATTTTCCTTCAGCTTTCCACGATTCCCAATCTTCTAGCTTCTGTACTTCTTTGACATGCTTTCTGCTTTGAGGCACACCTCTTCGATCCACTTCAAATCGCGCCGCCGAAGAACTATCCCGAGAATCGGCCGATTTGGAGTGCAAGAAGGTGAAGCTGCCGATTTTCCTTCAGCTTCTTCGAGGCACACCATTTCGATCCACTTCAAATCGCCCCGCCGAAGTACTATCCTGAGAATCGGCCGATTCGGAGTGGAAGAAGGTGAAGCTTCCGATTTTCCTTCAACTTTCCGTTATTTTAACTAGTGCTTCAAATAGAACGTTTGCATCAAATATGCTTACTACAGTATCCAATCGGGACCATCATATTCAGACTTAGCTAAGCGAGAGCTTTTGATTGAGTACCTACATGCCTATGTTACGAAGCAGCGTTACAAAGTTAGAAAATTTGCATATTCAAAATGCCAATTTTTACGTAGCCATCTATGGCTACGTAGCCTTCCATGGCTAAAATGGCTCAATCGTTTTTAGCCATAAAAGGCTACATAGCCATAGATGGCTACATAGAATCCGATAGCCATCTATGGCTACTCTCAAGGTGAAACTAAAATTCGGAATTTGCCGATCAGCTATTTCAGTTTCATTTTGAGAGTAGCCATAGATGGCTATCGGATTCTATGTAGCCATCTATGGCTACATAGCCATCTATGGCTATGTAGCCTTTTATGGCTAAAAACGATTGAGCCATTTTAGCCATGGAAGGCTACATAGCCATAGATGGCTATGTAAAATTCGATAGCCATCTATGGCTACTCTCAAAATGAAACTGAAATTCGGAATTTGCCGATCAGCTATTTCAGTTTCATTTTGAGAGTAGCCATAGATGGCTATCGGATTCTATGTAGCCATCTATGGCTATGTAGCCTTTCATGGCTAAAAACGATTGAGCCATTTTAGCCATGGAAGGCTATGTAGCCATAGATGGCTATGTAAAATTCGATAGCCATCTATGGCTACTCTCAAAATGAAACTGAAATTCGGAATTTGCCGATCAGCAATTTCAGTTTCATTTTGAGAGTAGCCATAGATGGCTATCGGATTCTATGTAGCCATCTATGGCTACATAGCCATCTATGGCTATGTAGCCTTTCATGGCTAAAAACGATTGAGCCATTTTAGCCATGGAAGGCTACATAGCCATAGATGGCTATGTAAAATTCGATAGCCATCCATGGCTACTCTCAAAATGAAACTGAAATTCGGAATTTGCCGATCAGCTATTTCAGTTTCATTTTGAGAGTAGCCATAGATGGCTATCGGATTCTATGTAGCCATCTATGGCTATGTAGCCTTTTATGGCTAAAAACGATTGAGCCATTTTAGCCATAGATGGCTATGTAAAATTCGATAGCCATCTATGGCTACTCTCAAAATGAAACTGAAATTCGGAATTTGCCGATCAGCTATTTCAGTTTCATTTTGAGAGTAGCCATAGATGGCCATCGGATTCTATGTAGCCATCTATGGCTATGTAGCCTTTCATGGCTAAAAACGATTGAGCCATTTTAGCCATGGAAGGCTATGTAGCCATAGATGGCTATGTAAAATTCGATAGCCATCTATGGCTACTCTCAAAATGAAACTGAAATTCGGAATTTGCCGATCAGCTATTTCAGTTTCATTTTGAGAGTAGCCATAGATGGCTATCGGATTCTATGTAGCCATCTATGGCTATGTAGCCTTTTATGGCCAAAAACGTTTGAGCCATTTTAGCCATGGAAGGCTATGTAGCCATAGATGGCTATGTAAAATTCGATAGCCATCTATGGCTACTCTCAAAATGAAACTAAAATTCGGAATTTGCCGATCAGCTGTTTCAGTTTCATTTTGAGAGTAGCCATAGATGGCTATCGGATTCTATGTAGCCATCTATGGCTACATAGCCATCCCGATTGGATCGGATACTGTAGTAAGCATATTTGATGCAAACTTTCTATTTGAAGCAGTAGTAAAATAACGGAAAGTTGAAGGAAAATCGGCAGCTTCACCTCTTACCACTCCAAACTCGGCCGATTCTGGGGCAGTACTTCGGCAGGACGATTCAAAGTGGATTAGAAGTGGTGTGGCTGGAGGCCCAGTAAGTTTCGAAGCAGTATGGAAGCTACAAGACTTAAAACAATGTAAAGCTGAAGGAAAATCGGAAGCTTCACCTTCTTCCACTCCGAATCGGCCGATTCTCAGGATAGTACTTCGGCGGGGCGATTTAAAGTAGATAAAAGTGGTGTGGCTGGAAGGAGAGAGTTTGTTGAAGATGTACAGAAGCTAGAAGAGTGGGAATCGTGGAAAGCTGAAGGGAAATCGGCAGCTTCACCTTCTTCCACTCCAAATCGGCCGATTCTCGGGATAGTACTTCTGCGAGACGATTTAAGGTAGATCAAAGTGGTGTGGCTGGAAGGAGAGAGTTTGTTGAAGAAGTGGAGAAGCTAGAAGAGTGGGAATCGCGGAAAGCTGAAGGAAAATCGGCAGCTTCACCTTCTTTGACTCCAAATCGGCCGATTCCCGGGATAGTACTTCTGTGAAGATTGATGACATGCAAATCGTGAGTGGCGGGCTGGATGATCGAAGTGGTTCTGGTACGATCTGGAAGTCAGCGAATGGCAGAGGTGGCCTGGAGGATGAAGACGATTTAGGTTCAGTGAAGGTGCCAGTACCTGAGTGATTTGAATTTGGCGCACTTCTTACTGATGACAAATCTTCCCGGTTAGGGTCCCACCACGAAAAGTCATAACATTCGGTCCTGTCATGCGAGGGGCTCATTGGGAACCATCAGAAAACTACTCCAATCGGAGTTTGGTCTGCCCGAACGGGGTAGCCATAGAGGGCTAAGTAGCTATCTATGACTACAAAGGCAGGCCCCGCTCACTTTCAGCCAAATATGTATCAACATAGCCATCTATGGCTATGTAGCCATCTATGACTACAAAAACAGGGTCCGCCCACTTTTAGCCATAGATCGCTATGTAGCCATAGTTGGCTATGCTGTGAAAGAGTGGTAGCCAACTATGGCTATGTAGCCATCTATGGCTACATAGCTATATATGGCTATGTAGCCATCTATGGCTAAAATCGAGGAGGCCCCACATTTTGTAGCCATAGATGGCTATGTAGCCATAGATGGCTATGTTGATGCGTAGCCATCTATGGCTATGTAGCCATCTATGGCTAAACTCGAGGAGGCCCCGCCTTTTTAGCTATCTATGGCTACGTAGCCATAGATGGCTATGTAGCCATAGATGGCTACATAGCCATAGTTGGCTATGCTGTGGAAGAGTGGTAGCCATAGAAGGCTAAGTAGCCATAGAGGGCTAAGTAGCCATAGAGGGCTAAGCAGCCATGTATGGCTAAGTAGGCGTTCAATAGCCATCGATGGAACATCATAGCCATAGTCGGAGAGGTAAGCCATAAAAGGAACCGATTCGTCTATGGCTTAGTCTCTCTGACTGACTGTGATCAGTTTTTAGGCTTCTTTCTACGTAGGTAAGGTAGGTTCCAGATGAATGAACCTTAGGAGGAAGTTCGACTTACTTTTGGATTCAACCTTAGCCTTAAGCTAATATGGTAGGTTTCCTGCTAATGGGGTAGTGTCCCACAATTGTCGAATGTTTTCTCAGCTAATCTGCAAATTGCTACCATAGTATTTCATGTTTTCGTGTTGAAAAACCAAAAGACTATGTCAACTACCGTAGCTAGAAACAAACGGATCTAAGAAAATCGAAAAATATATGCACAAAACAGAAACCGAGAAGATTCTGACTGGCCTATACAGTTGTAAAAATTGCCTGTAAAGCAGGGGTTTCACCCCTGTATTAGTCAGGTATAACGTTTTGTTTCCGGATTTTTGGCATAAAATTTGTGATTTCTCAGCCAGTACTAGATGCAATGTACTGCAGCCGCTACCAATAGTAATATTTTCGGCTCTGGGACTAAATTGTCTCGAGCTATGGGGTGAATGTGAGAGGGGTTGGCATTTCTAGCTAGAGGGTTAACCCCAACGCCCTTAGTACAAGTATGTATGCCAAACCCACTTCGCTTTTACTGTTGACATGCAGATGCTCTACGATATGACACTCAACCAAAAGCTGCAGTTGGTAATGACAGCCATTCTTTTCTTACTCAATCTGGTGTGGATCATGGAAGCCTCTTCTGATGCCGGTACCCCACCTAGCTTATTCCTAATATTAGTACTGTCACTGTGGTGCACTAGTTTGCAGCGCAAGATCCATGTGTGATCAAAGAGGACGACGGAACAGAGTGTGCAATGAACGACACAAACAGATGTGCAAAGGGCTCGGAGGCTCACTGGAGCAGGAAAGGTGTATCGGGAAAAGACTGTTTGCCTTGGACGCAGAGCATGCAGCTGGAGTATGCAGTGACCGGCTACGACAACATCTGTAGAGTGACTGTAGACTGGAGACAGCCCTGGTGCTTTGTCCAAGGGTCCGACGGTCCAAAAAGAGAAAACTGCTACAAGCCCTGTCCTAAACCCAGTAGGACTAACTCATCGTATACACGGTGTCCCAAAAATGACAACATTTCTTTTTGTTGCCGATTCCGCAAATAAGCTAAAACTATTGGAATTGGATGGAACGTAGCATCTACATTGTATGTTCCATAATTGAGATCATGGTGAACCAGGCTTTGTCCAACAACCTTAGCATACACTTTCCGTTTCGACTTTGACGGAGGCAAAAACCATGATAAACCATTTAAAAAACATAAAAATAAAGAAAAATGCTGTGTTCTGAACTTGCTCACTTTACACTGGACAGTACCCGAGTCAATGGTTTATTTTTGGCTGGTGTTGTAGTAAATAATGAATCCCGTGACATTATGAATCACTCCCATGTTAAAGTATGGGATTTAAAATTTTTCGGCAGTAAAATTTCCTACATTGCGATTGACATACAATGTACTTAGTAGTAAGAAAATAGGAGATACCCTGAAGGTCTGTTTTTCTGTTCTGCTTGTTAAAAAGGATGTTCAGGAGTTTTTCGTTTTCTCAAGGCTATGTCAATCTGAATACATGAAAATTTAACGCACGGAACACCACACAGTTTAACAAACTTTCTTCAAATTTCAGGCCATTTGGTGAACATTTGCAGAGATGGCAGGAAAAAAGAAATGCTTTCGTTTTTAAAGATTCGTATAGCTTATCTCAATTTCACAAATTCTTGAATTTATCACGATAGGATTGAGCCTCGTGCGCTACCTTTAACACACAAAATTTTCTCTGTTTTTTGCGTTATCTTCCCAATTTAGACTGATTGGTCAGGATTTGCGGAAATGGTAGCAAAAAAGAAATGTTGTCTTTTTGGAACACCCTGTTTAGCTTATAAAAGCAAACCTGCTGCTATTCTGTTCAGCTAACATTGATGTCAATGAGTACAAAGACTGTGCGTACTACTTTGAAGGAGGAGGCACTTACACAGGCACTAAGAACGTTGGTTATAGTCGCACAAGATGCGCTGATTGGGGTGAAACTGATAAGAGCATCTACCATCTGGATGATTCCTTCACTAATGAGTGCATTTGGACTTATGACAAGGAAACCCCCTGGTGTCGACCGCGGTCACATCCCAACTATTTTGAACACTGCTTCAAACCTTGTCCTGACCCTAAATTAGGTAACATTCCATCTTCTTCTTTAAAAATCAGATCTATTGACAGGTTATGAGTGTGTGAATGAAGAACTGAATTGTGCTTATCAAGGCAGTGATGCGTGCAAACCATTTGCATATTGGGGTGAGAGGTCAGAGACTCGCACTGGAAAACCATGCAAACCTTGGAAAACAGATGAGATGACCAAGAAGAAAGGACTGCATTATGACTACTGCAGGTTGACTGAAGACAGACATGACGCACCCTGGTGCCTTTACGGTGGAAAGCAACATGAGTGGGACTATTGCTTTGAGCCCTGCTCACTTCCTCCCTCCGGTACAGACAGGTCCGTCAAATAACAACCCCACAGGTTTTTTTAGTGTAGCAACTGTAAAGTTCAACCGATTTGAATAAATCTATTTTAAATGAAAGATAAATAAATGCTTTAATTGTCATTGCCAACCGAGATGGGGCAGACATGTTAAGTGGGGGTCGGTGGAATCGGCCTGCATGGTGTGCGTTGGACATCCCTATGGCCCCAAAGTAAAACCCTAAAACAGTTCCGCCCAACTCCCTCTGGGTAGCCAGCAATGGCCATCCATAGTTCATTTTCCATAGTAAAACTCCAAAACACCCCTAACGGAAATGGATCTTTCTCAGGGGGCGAGTTAGCTGGGACACGTGCTAGGCAGCGTTCGAAAGCTCACATCATGGGCTTTCAGAATCTGCAATAAAATTTATGGTGATTTTTGTTGTATCAAAAATAATCGATCGCAAAATATCGATTGATCATGATTTTATCAGTTTTCAGTATCTGACTAAAGTAGCTACAAAGGAAAATGGGATGACCAAATTGAGGTTTTCTGGTACGCCAAATTCATTGGCGACGCCCATTTACAGCTACGATCACTTGCTCCAATCGATGTCGATTGATTATCGATTTTTTGTTGTGCAGATAAACAAAACACATAAGCTATAATTGTCTGTGGTTTTCGGGCATGCCGATTTCAACCATTGTGTCGGTTTAGAGCTATCATTGCGTTTTAAATTCAATTATTACTTTTGCAATAAAATATGTGTGTGCGTACTTTTTGTCAGTCGCATTTCACACGTTTTTGAGTCTACAGTTCTGGAGAACTTCGTAACATGATCAAATTTAGCAAATATTTGGAGCAACATCAATTAATATCTTGGCATCATTGATTCAGAATTCCACGTTATGACTAGTAAAATCGTAGTAAAATTAATAGAATTATTAGTAAAACAAAAATTGGTAAAATCCGAGCTGCCTGGTAGTAAAACAAAAATTAATATTAAATTGACAGGCTGAATTTGTAGTTAGTAAATAGTAAAATAATAATCCACTATTATGAAAATTTAAAACGGATAGCAGATGGCGGGAATTCTAGTACTCGATTTACTCCTATTCTAGTCCGCACTTTGGAATGGCTTCAGGGAGACAGCAATTTGCGATCGTTCTCAGTTGGGGAGATCACTCGAATTTCAAATTTTGAACACAGAATTTTGAATGTGGTATCAAACGACTGCTGACGATCTCCTGGTTATTATTTTACACATCAACATCTAATTACTGCATGCTATATTCAGCTTTACCTTAGATACGTTTTTTTGGTCTTAAACAAAAGAATGTAAAACGTGCGCACCCAAATTGTAAATCTTTAACAAATATGACCAAATCCGGTATCAAACAACTACTTTTGACTTGTACATTATTTTTTTATGCACCAGCACATCCACAACCAATTACTGCATGCTATCTCAGATTACGCGCTCGTCATGTCGCCTTACTTCATCGATTATCGGCCGATTTCCCCCGGAACCGCCACTTACTAAAACAATCGTAGCATTCGAGTCTGCCGACGGATATGTCTGCCCACGAGCATATGGGTAGATATGACGATTAGCTATCGATTAAGCATTAATATAACAATATTCGTACAAGCCCAAGGACGGTGGCCATTGTGGAACAAAAAAATGGCCAAAATGTACACACTCAAAACACTAATCGGCGCAAGTAGTGATCTCCCTATTTATGGGGACCGCGGTTCATTAATTTACGATCTAACAAGCACGGATACTGTATTCACCGTCATTCAGACTCGAACAATCGTGCAGAGAATTTTGATGAGCAGGAAAACCTCCAATTTCTTGTTTCATAATAGTAAAATAACAGTACCCCTGAGAAACGTCCATCTCCGTTAAGGGTATTTTGGAGTTCTACTATGGAAAATGGCCCCCATCAGAGAGAACCATGGATGGATGGCCATTGCTGGCTACCCAGAGGGAGTTAGGCGGAACTGTTTTAGGGGTTTACTTTGGGGCCATAGGGATGTCCAACGCACACCATGAACTAGCTAGAGTATACATGATAAACGCTAATCTGTCAAAAATTTATTTGCCTTCTATTTAAAAAAGATTCATTCGAATCAGTCGAGATTTGGGGTTGCTACAGTAAAAAAATCTGTCAGTTTGCTTTTTTGACGGACGGATTAGGGATGCAAATGGTATCAAAAATATCAAATACCAAATGGTATTTTTTATACCAGATAATACCAAATAGTTACGATTATCGGCCGATTTTCTCCCCGACCTAGAAAACTTGCTGTAAAATTCATATACACAGACATACGTTCGTGCCCAAGGCTAGGTCAGTGGACCATTGTCCTCCTAGCTACAGAATATGCACAGTTAGAAAGACTAGACCCCCAGGGCGGTGGCCGTTTTAAAACAAAAGATGGCCAAAAATTATCTACACTTGAAACACTATCTTGCTAGCATCGGCAGCAACGACCTCCTCAACGCCAGTCACGACTCAGAAGACGAGAACGGGCTCTACCCACCCAAACGGAGTTTGATAGATTTGCAGCCGCCACATCCCGTTGCTTCCTCTGTGCAGAGTTCTGCCACCTGCAGTGGAGGCAGCACAGTCTGGCAACTGTACAACGAAATAGTTGCCGATCAGAGGTCCGCCCGCCCATCAGACCACCCAAACGCCCAGCTCCGTTCTGAAATCGAACAGTATGCTAATGAACCCACTACCGCTCGCACTGGAACCCCCCTTGACTGTTGGAAAGGAAATTCTGACAGATTTCCCAACCTGGTGAGGCACATGTTCAAATATCTGTCAGCTCCGCCCACAAGCGTGCCCAGTGAACGGCTTTTCAGTCACGCAGGAAACATCTACGACGATAAGCGGTCTAGGCTCAGTCTCGATAAACGGAGATGTTGTTGTTCATTAAGACCAACCTGCACTTTAAGAATTTTCCATGAGTGGTTGATTATATCTAAACTGGTCAGAATTCTGTGTTGTTTTATTGCTCTGAAAAGGTAAACTGATGTCTTGTTCTGTGTACCTGCATTGTTACACTTAGTAAATTAGAAATACAGAGAAAACTCTGAACAGGAGAGCTCTGACATGACAGTCGCAAAATATGCAGAGTTTGTCGCTGAAAAGCTAATTATTTAGTTGTTTAAACTATTTTGTATTATTTGGCATAAAAAATACCAAATACCAACTAATACCAAATACCTCCATTTGCATCCCTAGGACGGATATCTCACTCAAAAGATCAGATTTCAGTGTCCACTTTACAAACCAAGTCTGTATTCAATATTGTCTATATATAGGAGGAAGATGTGTAGAGGAGAACCGGGCAGAAGGGCCGTGTGCTTGGAACAAGAAGCCAGTGTGTCTGTCTCTGGAGTCCTACTCTGGCACTAGAGATGAGACCAAAGATGGTGTCAAATGTGTCAAGTGGAATTTGAATGTGAGGACAGGCTGGATTGCACATGCCAACCACAACTACTGTCGCAACCCTGGTCGCGGCTATGGGCCCTGGTGCTACACCAAAATCGTGATAGCCTACCCAAAGTTTGAACGAAAGTGGGACTACTGTTTTGATGATTGCTGTAAGTCGTTCGTTTACAGTTTTTAATTGAGAATTGGACATACTTTAGATGACGAAGGCTGTGTCGATGACGGGAGAGAATGCGCACATGAAGGGGGCCTCAAGTGTTACGAAGATACATACTTTGGTCTCAGGAACACAACACGTTCTGGACAGAAGTGTATTCCAAGTTATGACAAAATGACAAGGAAAACACACTCCCATTGTAAAGTTAGTAAGGGATATTACCCAAGAGCCCCTTGGTGCTATACTTACATGCCGCCTGACAAGGAATATAACGAAGTAACCAATCCAGCAATGTGGGAGTACTGTTTCCCTAAGTGTCAAGATCCTTTCACAGGTAAGGCTCAGCAGTATAAATCTGGTTTAAACCTCTGATCACACGCATTATGAAACGTTGCAGCGCTCCGGCAAAGTATAGGCTTCTTGACTGACTGACCATTATGTGAAATTTTTCTCAGCAGAAGAAACCCAGACACGAGCAAAACGGGGCTGGACTGTGGTGGTGGTTGCCCCCATCAAGTTATGACCTAGACCTACCTACCCTCAGGCCGACTCTTCTACCCCACTCAGCAATTTTTTGAAGAATTTTGTTTGCATGGCCCGCCAAAAAACAACCCAGCAGATTTTTTGCTGTTGTAGCAACCTTAAATTTCAACCGATTTAAAAGAATATCTTTGAAATAAACACAAATAAATTATTGACTGATTGATGCAATGTTCATTAAGATACTCTGCTTGTACAGTGGGTAGGTATTGAGAAAGTACCTACTATCATGTATTAGGTACAGGTATTTCAAAAGTAACCAATCAGGTATCAGGTATAGGTAGGTATTCACAAAAATACAGGTATCAGATATTAGGTATTAGATATTTTCTTAAAAAAGTTACAATACAGATTTTAGCTTTAGTGATTTTGATGTTTGGCAGTCAGAGGAAAGCTTCTTGTAAACCCTTTTACCAGTACGTCCCAGGATTACTCAGTGGCTTACCCAGGATTTTGCAAACGAAGTGTAACCTTTTTTGAGATTTCTTTTTTGTTCGGCCATGGTTAAACAGGGGCGAGACAATTTTGAAAATTAACGTTCAAAACCTGTTTTGAAAAGCATTGTGAGTACAAAATTAGCAGAAATTAGCGGGTTTTGTAGTTTGAAAAGGCCTGGTTCGTGTTGTTTCCCTTCTAGAGTACCCATGTGCGGATGAAGTTCGAGACTGTGCACACTCTGCTGCTGAGAGAGAATACTGCAAACGAAATGACACAGAGATTGTGAAGTTGTACTCGGGCACCAGGGCTGTGTCGGTTTCTGGAAAGAAATGCAGAGCGTGGAGTAGATCAGAGAAGAAGCACTTCCATCTGCACGGAGAGCACTACAACCACTGCAGGTACACCAGAGGACGAACGACTAGGGAAGGTCACATTCTGCCCTGGTGCTACACCCAGGACGGACTCTTTGACATCTGCTTCAGACTCTGTCACTACCCTGTTCCTGGTCAGTGCTCTTCTAACTAAGTCACCACAATACCATGTCATGTCACACAGATCACTGCGAAAAGCTGATTAGCTATTTAAAGAAGCGTGGAGCACTGGACAAAGAGCCTGCAGAAGGAACAATAGAAACTACATTAGACTGTTGCGTATTTCACACCACAGTCGACCAGAAACGTACACCTGACTGGGATTGTCGCACTCTGGCAAATCTTAAGATCAAAGGACATCGTCGTATGTACAATATATTCGTAAAGTAAAGACTACCTCTTTAGTCTGAGGAACCTTTCTTTTAGATCAATTCAGTTTGTGCAACGCCTATTTCTATGCGTTTGAACCTACAGTTCCGATCGATGGCATCAAAGAAGACTATGCAGAGTGGAGGACAGTGCTAGTGCTCAGTTTGTTCAGACAGAGTGTTCTTTGCAGATGCATGATATTGAACCACTGGAGAAAGAAGTGTGCTGAATTGTGGAGCGATGACAAACCGAGGGACTTTAACTTAATGGCAGAGTCTTTCGCCAACGTGAGTTACGTGGCAGTAGAGAAAATGGCAGATTATGTAGATTACGTTATACCAATCGATCGCATGGTTGAACGCGTCTATAAATGGGTGCCCATCTGGATCAAATCCGAACCAGAATACACTTTTCACGGCTCTCTCGTGACAGTTAGGTGGGACGAGTATGTTAAAAAGGTGAACAATCACTGAGTGACTAGTATGGTTTTGTGAGAACATTTGTTCAGTTTAACAAGACGCACTACCATGTTCATTTGTACGCCCATGGGTTCAGCTTTACTCTGAGTGAGCTGAGAGACGCGTTGCAGCAGAGGGGTGAATGTCAGGACCCACCCGGTAGAGTCTGAGCTTGCTAAGTGCCATGCTGACTTGACTTGTTAATTTGCAGACTGCACCACTCGAAACTGCACCAAAAAATGCATTCAAAAAGACAGACAGTGTTTGGGAGGCCGCTGCAACAAGAAAACCGTTAAGTGTGAATGCTACGGCTGCTCCAAAAAGAAAGTGCACTGCATTAACCTTTGTGATTGTTAGCAGTTGGCCAAGATTACAAAAATTGTATTTTTTTCTTCATGTTTGTTAGAGGAACTGAACTGGAGAAAGCATGTCAGGTAACCTAATCTACTGTAAGTAGTGATAATAGCCAAATAAAAAGAAAGGTGAAAAGGTAGCCATGTGCAATAGCCCCCGCAAAATCACCATACTCAATAGGGAGTACGAGCGCGATTTTGAGAGCTAGTGAAATTCCAACCGCAAAAGTTCAATCACAACGAATTTGAAACTAATTCGTTGAGGGAAGGAATTATGCGAGGCTTAAGAGTCAGTTCGCGAGAACATCGACCCTTGTTCTTCACAGCTATGTGCAAATCGAAAAATCGGCCATCGCTAAAACTTAGCTCTGGGGTCTCTAGTTTGGGGAAGTTATACCTAACGATGACTTATGCTAAACTTGAAGAGCACAGCCTCCTGCGTGTCCTTGTTCGCCAGAGGCAGGCCTCGGAAGTAGGCTCACCAGCAAGCAAAACCGGCCACTTGAGGTGTCATGTTTGACTGAGCATAACTTGCGATTCCGGCCAGCTAGAACCTTGTAATTCATGGCAATCGAATCGCCATGTCATGGGCTTTCTTTTGACATAGAACACGAGCTTTTCTCTTGCTTCGTTCGGTCCCCACATCACGAAATTTGGAAAAAATCTCGAAAATTCGGCATGGTGAAATTTACTAAATTGGATTTTTCTCGAAAACAAAAAACCGAACCCCCTGGGAGATTGCTTTATTTTATAGCCCCGCAAATTGCGCTTCTAACGGTGTATGGAAGTCGCCAAAATGTGTTTCCGTGCAAGTTAAATCGCCGCTCAAAGGTCAAGGACAACCAAAAATTGGCATATTTGGCGTTGTTTATGTATGTATGTATGTATGTATGTATGTAATGTTCACACTGCCTGAGATTTAGGCCATTCATTAGAAACTGTAAGTAAAGTCACAGTAGATGAAAAACACAGACAAAAGGCCAACACCAACAAGGTCTGAAATGTCCTAAAGATCAGTGTCAGAAGCAGGTCACCCATTTCTGTTGCGCCTCAGTTCATCCTCGATGGTTTCAAAGTTTGGATCATTTATGTATTCATTGCGGTGTACATAAGTGTAGTCATAGGTATCTTGGGGCTGTTCAGCATCAATTTGTTCACCTTCATCATCAGGTACTAACACATAGACAGAGTTGCAATGCAATCCAAACCGTGCTGAAGAAGCAATATAGTGAACAAATAGTAATTACTATTACTTTCAGTTCGCTGTCGCTTTGCGGAGGACCTTTTGGCCTGGCACCCCTGCCATCACTGCGGGCTTTTCGGGAAAAGTATGACATAATTTGCTGCTCTGTAAGGTACTCATCAGGCTGGAAACGAAGTGCAGAGCTATCTGCAACATAAACGTGTATGGAGGTGGTATTAACAGCTGTGTGGTAACATTGATTCATCGGTTCTAGTTGTGCATACCAGTATAATCCCGAACGTAAGGCTTTCACCAGTGTTCCTGCATTATGCTTCATTCGCTGTGCACGACCTACATCAAATTTTTCATCTAACCAGGACACCTGGTTCCAGCTAAACCGAATGTTCAGAGCAGATTCCCGCAGAGCCCAGCCAGATTCTAGTGGTTTACATCCAGTGGTGCATTGACTGTTGATTGCTTCTTCAGTGTCAACTTCTTTCTCAATCTGTCTATGAATGTCATTTGAACTTGTGAAAATATTCTGCTGGTACATTTGCTGTGCCACATCTTGCATTGTTTGTCTTTCTGGCAGCATATGGTGAGTTCCAGTGATAAGGTGTCTGATGAGATTGCCATAAAACTGGTATTTTCGACTACAACCTTCTTCTGGACAATCGAAAAGCTCATGTTGGTTTGTAGTCTCATAAACGACTGTTTTATCGGCTTCCATTTCTTCATCAGACTCTTCACTGCTTTGAACTTGCTGCCCAGAGACTTGGACTTTATCAGGTTGTGTTCATAGTCTGCGGAAAGCTGTTGCTGGACTACTCTACTATATTTACCCATCATCCAACCACACCGTTACACTAAATGACTTTGACATTGGAGAAATCAGAAAGCTACAGATATTCCTGACCCAAAAATCTGATGATTATGAAGACTAGGATGCATGGTATGTTATTACTATCAATCAATCATTGACTGCCTCTTGGATTGGTTTTCAACTATTGCTATTAACTACTCTGTAATGATTCTAGGTTTATTGAGGCAATCTACCAAACCACACTTTGCAATAGTAGCCACAGCTATTACTACTACGATGTAAGATCTGCGTTAATGTGGCCCCATTGGTTTAACATTGTGGAGCCGGCGTGAGATATCTGACCAGTGTGAGTTACAATGTGTGTCTGTTGCATGTTTAGCGAACATGATGTCAAACTGAAAACTCACCAGTGCTATTGCTTTTTCACAAGACACATTCTTGTTAATATTAAAGTGAGCGATACGTTTTCATTGGTTGGATGCTTATTGCCTTGTCTGTATACCATACATATGAATTCTCAAATAAACAATGTGAACATTACATACATACATACATACATACATATATACATACATACATACATACATACATACATACATACATACATACATACATACATACATACATACATACATACATACATACATACATACATACATACATACATACATACATACATACATACATACATACATACATACATACATACATAAACAACGCCAAATATGCCAATTTTTGGTTGTCCTTGACCTTTGAGCGGCGATTTAACTTGCACGGAAACACATTTTGGCGACTTCCATACACCGTTAGAAGCGCAATTTGCGGGGCTATAAAATAAAGCAATCTCCCAGGGGGTTCGGTTTTTTGTTTTCGAGAAAAATCCAATTTAGTAAATTTCACCATGCCGAATTTTCGAGATTTTTTCCAAATTTCGTGATGTGGGGACCGAACGAAGCAAGAGAAAAGCTCGTGTTCTATGTCAAAAGAAAGCCCATGACATGGCGATTCGATTTACTTGAATTACAAGGTTCTAGCTGGCCGGAATCGCAAGTTATGCTCAGTCAAACATGACACCTCAAGTGGCCGGTTTTGCTTGCTGGTGAGCCTACTTCGAAGGCCTGCCTCTGGCGAACAAGGACACGCAGGAGGCTGTGCTCTTCAAGTTTAGCATAAGTCATCGTTAGGTACATCTTCCCCAAACTAGAGACCCCAGAGCTAAGTTTTAGCGATGGCCGATTTTTCGATTTGCACATAGCAGGGTAGATTCTCTCGCGAACTGACTCTTAACATGCATTTTGCGTCGTCATCGCCAGTCGGTTTTACACCTTTATACGTAGGTTTGTTATTCGAGACCTCTGTTCCCAAATACCTAAAAACACCTTAAGGTCGCTCAAGGTATGAGAACTTCATCTGCGAATTTATCACAATACAAAAAGCCCGTTAGCTGGCAGTTCAACGGTTTTTCTCTCCTCAAGATTTAGCGACAAAGTAGTCTCCCCTGCTAACGCAACTTGTGTGAAGGCATTTTTCTATATTTGCTCTAATTTTCTAACCAGCTAAGTTGGACTGTCAGTCAAAATTCGAAAAACGGCGATATCGGGGGGGCAGTCATTGGCGGTCTGCTAACGACGCTACTTCATCACTGTAACAGGCCCTTATTGGGTATTGGGCATACATGTAACAGGGGGGTCTGGGGGGTCTGCCCCCACCCCACGTAGGACAACCCCCCGGGGGGGGGGCCCCCCGAGACGATTTCACCGACCCCCCCTCCGATTTTTCTGGCAAGTAAATTTTCGAGCAAATTTTTGCAATTTTTTACACTTTCACACACAAAAATTGCCAAAATCGCCTGCAAAACAGCACTTTTTAGCTGTATTTCAGCCCAAATTAGCGATTTTTGGCGATTTTTAGGCCAAAAATTGCGATTTTTCTCGATTTTTGAGCGTTTTTTAGTGCCCACCCCCCTCCCCCAAAATTTTGGCTCAGACCCCCCCGGCCGGCGCCAGACCCCCCCCAACCCCCCTCCCCCCATCGGCGGATGACCTGTTACATGTATGGTATTGGGGGTCTCAGGTATTGGGATTGGGTATTGGGGTATTAGGTTTTTTAGGTATTGTTCGCACTCTACCCTATACCCAATAACCGTTCCATCATGCAGAGTAGATTTGCAGTTTGCAATAAAAATCCTAGCGTTGTGCTGAATAGTTACGAAGCAGGTTGGTGGTCTGCCACCTGCCTGATTTACCTGCATGCTTCAAGTCTTAATAGTATATGGTTTAAGTTTCAAGTTTCAATGCGTCCTCCTGTATGGTAGACATACACAAGGTTTTTCACAAGTTTTGTCTAATAACTAAAGCTAAAAATCGCAATTTCAAGTAGCCAAATTGCGTCTAGGAACTAAAAACAAGTATAAAATGACAAAAAAGTTTTTAAAATGTCTTGAATAACAGCGCCGGAAACTCCAAATTCGGTTACCAAACGCTTTTTCCCCCGATTTTAAGCGAAAAATTGTGATTTCTGAGCCAGTACCAGATACTGCAGCTGCTGCGTACCAGTACTAATATTTTCGGGTCTGGGACTAAATTGTCTCGAGCTATGGGTGAAAGTGAGAGGTGTTGGAGTTTCTAGCTAGAGGGTTAACCCCAAGTGACACATGTCGTTGGGGGGGGGGGTAAAGGGGGGCTGCCCCCCCAAGCCCGATTTTTCGGCAAAAGTCCCCCCAGTGGATTTTTGGTTCAAACACCTGAACTGAAAACCCACTTTTGGATTACAAAGTAAAGAAAATTTTAGCCCAGACAATACATTCTGCAGCACAAAATTGGGTTTTCGGCTACCCTACAACCCAAAACAGGGTTTTGTGAGGCTTACAAATCCTAAATAGGGTTCTTAGACTGCTTAGAAACCCTGATTAGGGTTTTTAGGTTACTTGGAAACTCTAAACAGGGTTTTCAGGTTACTTTTAAACCCTGATTAGAGCTTTCAGGTTACTTTTAAACCCTGATTAGGGTTTTCAGGTTACTTTTAAACCCTTATTAGGGTTTTTAGCATACATGTAACAGGGGGGTCTGGGGGGTCTGGCCCCCACCCGACTTAGGCCAGACCCCCCCGGATGGGGCCCCCCCCCCCGAGACGATTTCACCGACCCCCCCCCTCCGATTTTTCTGGCAAGTAAATTTTCGAGCAAATTTTTGCAATTTTTTACAATTTCACACACAAAAATTGCCAAAATCGCCTGCAAAACAGCAGTTTTTAGCTGTATTTCAGCCCAAATTAACGATTTTTGGCAATTTTTAGCCAAAAAATTGCGTTTTTTTCGATTTTTGAGCGTTTTTTAGTGTCCACCCCCTCCCCCAAAATTTTGGCTCAGACCCCCCGGCCGGCGCCAGACCCCCCCAACCCCCCTCCCCCCATCGCCGGATGACCTGACCTGTTACATGTATGGTTTTTAGGCTACTTTTAAACCCTGATTAGGGTTTTCAGGTTACTTTTAAACCCTGATTAGGGTTTTTTAAGGCTACTTTGAAACCCTAAACAGGGTTTTCAGGTTACTTTTAAACCCTGATTAGGGTTTTTAGGCTACGGTCCCGCTCTCAAAGTGCCTGTCCAAGTATCCAATTGGATCCAAGTGGTCAAAGCTAGTCCAAGTGGATGCAAGTAATTTCCAAGTAGTGTCCAAGTGTTTTCCAAGTTGGTAATCTGACTCGGCATCCCTCTGCTAAGCTAGGGCTATTACGCTTTTTAAGTTAGTTTGAAACCCTAAACAGGGTTTTAACACTGGTTAGAAAGCCTAGAGAGGGTTTTTAGGTTGATTAGAAACCCTAAACAGGGTTTAAGAACTGCATTCAAATCACTAAATAGGGTTTTTTAGTAATCCTATACAATGTAAGTCAAAACAGGGTTTTGCGCGTGTCTTACAATCGAAATTAGGGTTCTCTGAACTATTTTTAGTCAAAATAACGCATTTCAATCTGTATTTTATCGCTGAAACTCATATTCAATACGTATATTGAGCGCAAAACAGCTTTTTATTACATTCGTTGCTTCTAGAATTTATTTACCTAGAGTTCTCGTTTGAGCAGAGAGATCCTTTAGCTCGAACCTTTAGAATCGAACGGCCATTGCGCGCTCTTTCGAATGAAGGCAAGAGCTAATGGATCTGTCTGCTCAAACTAGAGCTCGAGGTAAATTCCGGTTTTTTACTGAACAACCTGTATGTATGCCCAGCCCACTCCAGGTTTGGTGTTGTTGACATGCAGATGGTCTACGATATGACACTAAACCAAAAGCTGCAGTTGGCAATGACAGCCATTCTTTTCTTACTCAATCTGGTGTGGATCATTGAAGCCTCTTCTGATGCCGGTACCAACATCTAGCTTATTCCTAATATTACTACTGTCACTGCGGTACAATTGTTTGCAGCAGTAGATCCATGTGTGATCAAACAGGAAGATGGGACAGAGTGTGCAATGAACGACACAAACCGATGTGCAAAAGGCTTCGAGGCTCACTGGAGCAGGAAAGGTGTATCCGGAAAAGACTGTTTGCCTTGGACGCACAGCATGCAGCTGGAGTATGCAGTGACCGGCTACGACAACATCTGTAGAGTGACTGTAGACTGGAGACAGCCCTGGTGCTTTGTCCAAGGGTCCGATGGTCCCAAAAGAGAAAACTGCTACAAGCCCTGTCCTAAACCCAGTACGACTATAACTACATATCATACAGGGCGTCCCAATAATGACCACATTTCTTTTTGTTGCCGTTTCCGCAAATATTGACCAAATAAATAAGCTAAAACTATTTGCATTGGAACGTACCACCTACATTGTATGTACCATATTAGAAATAATTTGTTGTGTTAATGTTTGGTGTAACAGGCTTTGTCCAACCTTAGCATACACTTTCCGTTTCGAATTTGAGGGAGACAAAAACCATGACAAACCATTTAAAAAACATAAAAAAGAAGAAAAATGCTGTGTTCTGAACTTGCTCACTTTACACTGGACAGTACCCGAGTCAATGGTATATTTTTGCCAGGTGTTGTAGTAAATAATGAATCCCGTGACATTATGAATCACTCCCATGTTAAAGTATAGGATTTAAAATTTTTCGGCAGTAAAATATCCTACACTGAGATTGACATACAATATACATAGTATTGAGAAAATAAGAGATACCCTGAAGGTCTGTTTTTCTGTTCTGCTCGATAAAAACGATGTTCAGGAATTTTTCGTTTTCTCAAGGCTATGTCAATCTGAATCCATGAAATTTTAAGCACAGAACACCACACCCTGCAGTTTAACAAACATTCTCCAAATTTCAGGCCATTTGGTAAATATTTGCAGAAATGTCAGGAAAAAGAAATGCTTCCGTTTTTAACCATTTGTATAGGTATTAAGAGTCGTTCTCTGGTCAGATCGCGTTTTGGCCCTTTGCCCTATTCAAACCCAAAATTGAAACTTTGAGCTAGAGAGCTGTCAGTTGGCACACTAATACATACTTATGAGTTATCTTTCTGCTGCAAAGGATTAGTGGATCTGACGCTCCTGTCCTGAGATATAGCCTTCCGAAAATCGGTTCGCTTAACTATGGGACCAAAAATTCAAAGTCAAATTTCACGCGTCATACTCGGAATTCGGACCTAAAAATTGGGGGTTTAGAGTACTTTTAGACTTTGAGGTAAAACATGTCCCGGTCGCAAAATTTTCGCACTTTTCTCATGTCGAATATTTCCAAGTCCGGTTTTCCACCTACTAGTACGAATTCGGACCTAAAAATTGGGGTTTTTAGAGTACTTTTAGACTGCTTTAAGAAACTTTTGTCAAATTTTCGTTTCAGAAAAAAATTTTTTTCGCCCCCTTTGCGCACCCCTAGCTCGTCTGGAACCACCAACCCGTTTTTTTAACTTCAGAAAAATGTTGCGCTATCAATTACCTACCGTTTGGTGTGAAGCATTGTTTCAGACCCGTGGAGCGTGAGAAAATTGAGGTCAAACATGAACCGGTCGCAAAATTTTCGCACTCTTCTCAGGTCGATAATATTTCCAAGTCCGGTTTTCCACCTATTAGTACGAATTCGGACTTAAAAATTGGGGGTTTTAGAGTAGTTATAGACTGCTTTAAGAAACGTTTGTCAAATTTTTGTTTTCAGAAAAAAATTTTTTTCGCCCACTTTGCGCCCCCTCTAGCTCGTCTGGAACCACCAACCCGTTTTTTTTTTTAAAGTTTAGTATTGTTAGTAACTAACCAGGTAAGACTACCCGGCACGGGGGCTGAACAATCAACACGCCCCATGCCCCAGATGCAGCAATCAGCATGCAACGATAACAAACTGGCTGCACCAGGACATACGCCCCAGGGGACGGTTGTGTAGATGGGCCAAGAGGCGCGCCACGCCCAATTCCTCATTGGCACGGATAAGACGGCCGGCCTCAGACAACACCAGGTCAGAGGAGTGAGTCAGCGCGTTTAGAAGTTCAGCTGGCACACGCGCGACATGCCAGCCTACTTGCCATCGACTCCTCTTTGCGACAAACACGGGCCGCGCCGAGGGGGTGAACGTGTGCAGTCGCCTCGCTACACACGCACACAGCAGTCGGTGGCCTAACCACTCGACCAACTGTGTTGGCAACCCGTTTTTTTAACTTCAGAAAAATGTTGCGCTATCAATTACCTACCGTTTGGTGTGAAGCATTGTTTGCTCAGACCCGTGGAGCGTGAGAAAATTGAGGTCAAACATGAACCGGTCGCAAAATTTTCGCACTCTTCTCAGGTCGATAATATTTCCAAGTCCGGTTTTCCACCTATTAGTACGAATTCGGACCTAAAAATTGGGGGTTTTAGAGTACTTTTAGACTGCTTTAAGAAACTTTTGTCAAATTTTCTTTTTCAGAGAAAAAATTTTTTCGCCCACTTTGCGCACCCCTAGCTCGTCTGGAACCACCAACCCGTTTTTTTAACTTCAGAAAAATGTTGCGCTATCAATTACCTACCGTTTGGTGTGAAGCATTGTTTGCTCAGACCCGTGGAGCGTGAGAAAATTGAGGTCAAACATGAACCGGTCGCAAAATTTTCGCACTCTTCTCAGGTCGATAATATTTCCAAGTCCGGTTTTCCACCTATTAGTACGAATTCGGACCTAAAAATTGGGGGTTTTAGAGTACTTTTAGACTGCTTTAAGAAACTTTTGTCAAATTTTCTTTTTCAGAAAAAAAATTTTTTCGCCCACTTTGTACCCCCCTAGCTCGTCTAGAACCCCCAACCCCGTTTTTTTATTTCAGAAAATGTTGCGCTATCAATTACCTACCGTTTGGTGTGAAGCATTGTTTGCCCAGACCCGTGGAGCGTGAGAAAATTGAGGTCAAACATGTCCCGGTCGCAAAATTTTCTGAAATAAAAAAACGGGGTTGGGGGTTCCAGACGTGCTAGGGGGGGCGCAAAGGGGGGCAAAAAATATTTTTCTGCAAACGAAAATTTGACAAAAGTTTTTAAAGCAGTCTAAAAGTACTCTAAAACCTCCAATTTTTGAGTCCGAATTCCGAGTTTGAAGCGAGAAATTAGACTTTGAAATTTTGGTCCCATAGTTAAGCATACCGATTTTCGGAAGGCTATATCTCAGGACAGGAGCGTCAGATCCACTAATCCTTTGCAGCTGAAAGATAACTCATACGTATGCATTAGTGTCCCAACGTAGAGCTCTCTAGCTCAAAGTTTCAATTTTGGGTCTGAATACTGAAACTCGATGCGACCAGAGAACGACTCTTAAAATTACTAAATTTCACAAATTCTTGAATTTATTAGGATAGGATCAAGCCTGGTGCACAACCTTTAACACGGAAAATTTCCTCTGTTTTTATGTTATATTCCCAATTTTTATTCACTGATTGGGTGAGGATTTGCGGAAATGGTAACAAAAAGAAATGTTGTCTTTTTGGGACACTCTGTTAAGCTTATACAATTGTAAAACAAATCTGTGTTATTCTGTTCAGCTAACATAGATGTCAATGAGTACAAAGATTGTGCGTACTACTTCGAAGGAGGAGGCACTTACACAGGCACTAAGAACGTTGGTTATAGTCGCACGAGATGCGCTGATTGGGGTGAAACTGATAAGAGCATCTACCATCTGGATGATTCGTTCACTAATGAGTGCATTTGGACTTATGACAAGGAAACCCCCTGGTGTCGACCGCGGTCACATCCCAACTATTTTGAACACTGCTTCAAACCTTGTCCTGACCCTAAATTAGGTAGCATTCTATCTTCTTCTTTAAAAATCAGATCTATTGACAGGTTATGAGTGCGTGAATGAAGAACTGAATTGTGCTTATCAAGGCAGTGATGCATGCAAACCATTTGCATATTGGGGTGAGAGGTCAGAGACTCGCACTGGAAAACCATGCAAGCCTTGGAAAACAGATGAGATGACCAAGAAGAAAGGACTGCATTATGATTACTGCAGGTTGACTGAAGACAGACATGACGCACCCTGGTGCCATTACGGTCAAAACCAACACGAGTGGGACTATTGCTTTGAGCCCTGCTCACTTCCTCCCTCAGGTACAGACAGGTCCGTCAAAATACAACTCCGCCGATTTTTAGTGTAGCAACCGTAAATTCAACCGATTTGAATAAATCTATTTTAAATGAAAGATAAATAAATTCTTTAAATTTTGCTGAAATTGCCATTAAGATATTCTGCTCAGTTCCTAAGATTTTGCATCCAAAATAAGACAGAGATTTTGACAATGAACAAGAAAATGAATGAACAACAATGAATTAAAAAACAACCCAGCAGATTTTTTACTTTTGCAACTATGAATCTTAACCGATTTGAATGAGTCCTTTTTTGAATCAAAGAATGATAAATTCTTGAAAGATTGGTGAAATTACAAGAGCGATTAAAACAACCCAGCAGATTGTTTACTTTTGCAACTATGAATCTTAACCGATTTGAATGAGATGAGTCCTTTTTTGAGTCAAAGAATGATAAATTCTTGAAAGATTGGTGAAATTTTTATTAAGATATTCTGCTTAGTTCCTAAGATATTTGTTTTCAAAGTCAAAACAGATTTCGGCTTAGCGATGAAGTAATAACCGAGCGTGTGTGTCATAAGTGAAGCCGCGTTAGCCCTGAGCAGCACCTAGTAGGAATCCTTTGTATTATGAAGTGCTATGGAATCGCTCTTTTTCTGGGACAAAATCTGTTTTGACTTTGAAAGCAAATATCTCACGAACTAGCTAGAGTATTATCATGATAACAATCTGTCAAGAATTCATTTGCCTTATATTTAAAAAAGATTCATTCAAATCAGTCGAGATTTGGGGTTGCTAGAGTAAAAAATCTTTCAGCATACTAGAGTAAAAACCCTGTATATATCTCACTCAAAAAATCAGATTTCAGTGTCCACTTTGCAAAGCAAGTCTGTATTCTAAATTGTCTATATATAGGAGGAAGATGCGTAGAGGAGAACCGGGCAGAAGGGCCGTGTGCTTGGAACAAGAAGCCAGTGTGTCTGTCTCTGGAGTCCTACTCTGGCACTAGAGATGAGACCAAACATGGTGTCAAATGTGTCAAGTGGAATTTGAATGTGAGGACAGGCTGGATTGCACATGCCAACCACAACTACTGTCGCAACCCTGGTCGCGGCTATGGGCCCTGGTGCTACACCAAAATCGTGATAGCCTACCCAAAGTTTGAACGAAAGTGGGACTACTGTTTTGATGATTGCTGTAAGTCATTCGTTTGCAGTTTTAAATTAAGAATTGTACATACCTTAGATGATGAAGGCTGCGTCGATGAAGCGAGAGAATGCGCACATGAAGGGGAGCTCAAGTGCTACGAAGATACATACTTTGGTCTCAGGAACACAACACGTTCTGGACAGAAGTGTATTCCAAGCTATGACAAAATGGCAAAGAAAACACACTCCTACTGTAAAGTTAGTAAGGGATATTACCCAAGAGCACCTTGGTGCTATACTTACATGCCGCCTGACAAGGAATATAACGAAGTAACCAATCCATCAAAGTGGGAGTACTGTTTCCCTAAGTGCCAAGATCCTTTCACAGGTAAGGCTCAACAGCATAAATCTGGTTTTAAACCTCTGATCACACACATTATGAAACGTTGCAGCGCTTCGCCAAAGTATAGGCTTCTTCACTGACTGACCATTAGGGGGCGTGCAAAAATTACGTAATGGTATTTTTCCCATTTTCGGACCCCCCTCCCCCCTGATAATCGCCTGTAATAATTTCCTGACCCCCCTCCCCTAATTACGCAATAATTTGGCTACCCCCCCCCCCGAAATTTCAATTTTTTGAAGAGTTATAGCCGAAAATTTTCCATTCAATTCTATGTAAAATGACTTTCTTATTAAAATAGCATCTGTATACAGTAACAATTGATAGTTATCTTAGTTTTCTTTATTGATGAGCTACAACTATGTACATGTACGCATAGTCTTAGTTTTACATAGATAGAAGCCATCATTGGATGGCGTTTTGTTACTGACGGGGTGACGGATTGTATTGGAAGTGTTTTATACTGGGTTTTAGGGCTGCTTCAATATTGCTTGACTGATAATCGATAGTCATAAACCAGAGTTCGTGCGGGACCCGAAAGGTCAGGGAATTTGGTGTCCAGTCAGGGAAAAAAATTGATAGCAGTAGAATCCTCTCTCGCCCAAAGGGCCCTGTCAGAGCTTTACACACCACCCTTTTGAAAATGGGACTTCTGACTTTCCACAACTACTACAACTTAACAGAATGCCGGTTAAATGCGTTTTTCAGAGCAAATTTTTAAAAATTCTGAGCCTTGTTAGAATGTTGTCACTCTGATTGGTCGGGGAAATTTGACTTTGTTCAGCGAATTTTGCTCGGAAAAAGCCGCACGAACCCTGTAAAAGATCGAGTCGATAAGTGTTATACCCTTATATAATACTCTTAATTGTCACTGCACGAGAAAGTGGGCCATTTTGCGGGCCATGAGGAAGCAAAGAATTGAATGAGATTGTTGAAAATTTACAAATAGATGTAGTTTTGATAGAAAAGAACGAATTCGAAGTGCGTTTTGCCCTAGCTCTCTTTCTTCGTCTGATATAGAACCCTGTACGTTCCAGAGTAGGACAAAACTCAATGTTGCTAAACTTAAAATTTAGATACTGAAACATATGTAAAAATACACGCTGAATCTCATGGTGACATCCACTTTTTTGTTTAAACTCGAAAATTCCATTTTTTCGGACTCTGAAATATTTAAAGCGAAAAAAACTCAAATTTTTGTCGTAGGAAAAGTCGTTTGAATGTCTTAAAAGATGCGCCATTTTGTCCTCTTTCGAATGGTAGAAAGATATCGAGGGGTTGGATGGGGTAGACGGGCCACTTTGGCCGTCTGAATGCTCAAAAATCGATCATCTATTTTACTTTTTCTCAAAATAAATGCCTTATGATTAGTTTGTTCAGGTTATATGCATAACACTAATTGAAGAATGACGTTTTCATGCTTCAGATAGTTTAAACAGACCATTTGCTACTAGTTTCACATATGCATATAGGTGTCTCCTTCTGAGGTGCGCCATTTTGAGCATGACTTATGTGTTATACAGTAAATGCCGACGCTTTGTCAATTTCATGCAGAACGCAAAAATTCAATGATTATTTTATATTTCTTTTATATTTTACTTTGTATTGTTTACTCATAAGGTTTAATAGAGATATTTTGAATTTAAACTTAATCGGATCATTAGTTCAAAATATATGACTGATTGGATAAACGTGGTTTTTATAAAAATGGTCAAAAATGCCAAATATGTAGTTTTGGTTTTTTGTCTATACCGGTTGTTCAATTTCCACTAAACCAATGTATTTGGTAGAACACAACGAAATAAATCTAATGGTGACATCCACAGATTGCCCCAGAAGAGCTATTCCTGAGAAATAAATGAGCAAGATGTAGATTCTAGATAGGTTCTGACTGCAATATACCAAACCATAGGTGATTTACTCAGTTTTACAGGCAACATTAGCAATATGCGTTCCTGAATTTCTAAAAAAGAATGCACATGGATTTCATTTGGTAGTAGAAAATGACAAAAATGAAAACATTGTAGGGCTTCTACAACAACACTGTGTCCATTGTAGAAACAAGTCAAGTAGACCATGTGTGGAAAATACACCAGAATTTGTAAAATAATTGCAAATAATTGACCCAAAAATTATTTCTATGAATATTTGTAGGGGCTGCATTTCTTGATGAGCGCAAGCTCTTGAAACCCCACCTCAAGTTATCGATATGTTCCTGAAAATACGGTAATGGTGTGTGTAGAAATTCAGGAACGCATATTGCTAATGTTGCTTGTAAAACTGAGTAAAGCACCTATGGTTTGGTATATTGCAGTCAGAACCTATCTACAATCTACATCTTGCTCATTTTTTTCTCAGGAATAGCTCTTCTGGGGCAATCTGTGGATGTCACCATTAGATTTATTTCGTTGTCTGGTTAACCAAATACATTGGTTTAGTGGAAATTGAACAACCTGTATAGACAAAAAACCAAAACTACATATTTGACATTTTTGACAATTTTTTATAAATACCACCTTTATCCAATCAGTCATATATTTTGAACTAATGATCCGATTCAGTTCAAATTCAAAATATCTCTATTAAACCGACTGAGTAAACAATACAAAGTAAAATATAAAAAAGAAATATAAAATAATCATTGAATTTTTGCGTTCTGCATGAAATTGACAGAAGAGTCGGCATTTACTGTATAACACATAAGTCATGCTCAAAATGGCGCACCTCAGAAGGAGACACCTATATGCATGTGTGAAAACAGTAGCAAATGGTCTGTTTAAACTATCTGAGGCATGAAAACGTCATTCTGCAATTAGTGTTATGCATATGACCTGAACAAACTAATCCTAAGGCATTTATTTTGAGAAAAAGTAAAATAGATGATCGATTTTTGAGCATTCAGACGGCCAAAGTGGCCCGTCTACCCCATTCAACCCCTCGATATCTTTGTACCATTCGAAAGAGGACAAAATGGCGCATCTTTTAAGACATTCAAACGACTTTTCCTACGACAAAAAATTGAGTTTTTTTCGCTTTAAATATTTCAGAGTCCGAAAAAATGGAATTTTCGAGTTTAAACAAAAAAGTGGATGTCACCATGAGATTCAGCGTGTATTTTTACATATGTTTCAGTATCTAAATTTTAAGTTTAGCAACATTGAGTTTTGTCCTACTCTGGAACGTACAGGGTTCTATATCAGACGAAGAAAGAGAGCTAGGGCAAAACGCACTTCGAATTCGTTCTTTTCTATCAAAACTACATCTATTTGTAAATTTTCAACAATCTCATTCAATTCTTTGCTTCCTCATGGCCCGCAAAATGGCCATTTTGGCCCGCTTTCTCGTGCAGTGACAATTAATAAGATGTCAAAGGTCACTCTTGCCATTTAGCATTTGAAAAATTGGAAAGCCCTGACGTAAACGGTAGCTACCTTCTCTAATCTAAACGTTCATCTAAGTGAAATTGTGCACAGGCTACTAGGAAGTGTCACCATTGCCAGAAAACAAACCATCATCGTTCGCTTTGCTTTCTAAAATTTGGGCAGAAAGCTGTAGAGGCTAAACCAAAGCAGGAAGGCAATAGAAGGGGTACAGCTCGAGTTTACTCTGCAACTGAGAATGGGGCGACTGAAGGTGATGGACCAGGAGTCAGTTCTCCTCTCACCATTGATAATCACCAAACCTTAGTAGTTAGCCAGCCTCCCTCTACTGTGCCCGTTGCTACAGCCAATGAAAGTGGAAAACGTGTGTTACTGTTGACTGCGCGCGCTTCTATTTTCAATCCTGAAACTATGGAAAGGGTAGAGGCGCGCATTTTGCTCGATTCCGGCAGTCAGCGTACATTTCTACGCACGCAGGTCGGTCATCAGCTTAATCTGCCTGATTTAGGGTCTGAACAGTTCGTTGTTTCTGGCTTTGCGCAAGCACAAAAAACCTGCAAGATGCCTAAGGTGCAATTTGGGATGCGACTAAAGTCTGGCGGTACTAAAATAATCAGCGCCTCTTTGTGCAATGAAATTACCCAACCACTGCTTCGAGAGCGTCTTAGTGAGGCGGTCTACCCTCAGTTGGCACGCTATGAACTGGCTGACCCTCTTTCAGCAGAGTCGGAGATCTCCTCAGTAGATATTCTCCTCGGAGGGGATTATTTCTTCGATATTGTGCAAATGCGCCCACTGATAAAATTGTCCGACTCACTGTTTCTGGTTAGCTCGCACTTGGGCTATATCCCAGCAGGCAAGCTGGAAGTTGAGGCCACTGAATCTAGCCAACCCAATTCGCTTGTACATGCAGTGATCCAGAGTCCTAAGCATCAATCTGACTTGGAGTTAGAACGGCTCTGGTCTTTAGATGCCATCGGTATTCGTGAGTCAGGCCAGAGAACCGAAGACGAACTTGTTCAGGCAGACTTTGACCGCACTGTAACTTACCTGCAGGATGAAAAGCGGTACCAAGTCCGCTATCCGTTGCGCTGCCCTGATTTGCATTTGGCCGATAATTATTTCCTTGCTCTCAATCGGTTAAAGGGGCTTCTAAAGCGGTTAGTGGTGTCCCCTGAATTGTTCAATCAGTATCACAAAATTTTCCAAAACTATCTCGAACTCGGCATAATTGAATCTGTCGACTCGCAACGCAGCGTGAGTGGTCCGGTCTATTATGTACCTCATCACTGCGTCATAAAGCCGGACAGTAGCACAACTAAAGTGCGCATCGTCTTCGATGCCAGCAGTAAAATAAATAATCAGGCGCGCAGTTTAAACCAATGCCTCTATTGCGGCCCTGTCAATATGGAAGATTTGGTCGGGCTTCTTCTGCGATTTCGGCTTGAAAGGGTTGGGCTCCTGAGTGACATAGAGAAGGCCTTTCTACAGGTTGCTGTCGATCCTAAACAGCGTGATTTGGTCAGATTCTTGTGGCTCAGAGACCCGACTAATCTCTCCGTTGATCGGACTAATTTGCAGACTTATCGCTTCGCTCGCGTCAGTTTCGGCGTTATTTCGAGTCCGTTCCTATTGGCCGCTACCATTCGGCACCATATGCTGCGTCCTGAGAATCTCAGTTTTGTATCGCGCCAAATTGCCGCAAACATTTACGTTGATAATCTTCTTTATGCGGTGCCGGATTTCGAGTCAGCTCGCAATTTTTACAGCCAGGCTAAAACCCTTTTTGCATCAGCTGGCATGAATATCCGTGAATGGACGTCGAATTGCGCTGACTTTATAGCGTCACTACCGTCCGAAGATGTCTGTCCAAAATCGAAAGTCAAATTGCTTGGCATGCAATGGGATACGGTATCCGACTGCTTGGAATGGGCGGAGCCGCACTCTTTACCTGACGATGCAATACTGACAAAGCGCAAACTTGTGTCGGCTTTAGCTGCAGTTTTTGATCCTCTCGGGTTGCTTAGCCCCCTCATTATGCCTGCTAAATTCGTAGTGCAATCCTTGTGGGTCGAAAAAATTGATTGGGATGTGCCCCTCACTGATCCCCAGCAAAAAAGAGCTCGCAAAGCGCTGTCTGAGCTTCAGACCGTATGTAGTGTCTCTTTGCGCAGGTTCATTGGCCTGTTTCCCAGGGCATTTCGGTGCAATTGCACGCATTCACTGATGCCTCGAAGCGGGCTTACTCTGCGCTTGTTTATTTGCGTTTGCAGCTGCCGGACGGCTCCATCCAGTCAAATTTGGTCCTTACGAAAAGCCGCCTTGCACCGCTAAAACAGATTACGCTTCCTAGGCTCGAACTTTTGGGAGTGCTTTTGGGTGTACGGGCCTTAAAATTCGTATTCCAGCAACTGCGCATATCTGTGTCTGATCAGTACCTTTGGACAGACAGCGAGTGTGTTCGCGCGTGGATCGCTACGGACCGGGTTCTCCCGCGGTGGGTTTACAACCGGGTTACCGAAATAAGAGATTACGGTTTGGTGCATTTCCGCTCAGTTCCCGGTAGGCAAAACCCTGCCGACATTCCGACCAAGCCTGAATTGTACCCAAAATTTGCTAGGAGCAAGGTCTGGTGGGAAGGGCCAGAGTGGCTTAGACAAAATCCTGAAAGTTGGCCAGCCCCACAGACTTTAAACCTTAAGACTGCAGAGCAAATCTTTGAGATCAATTCAAGTGCGCAGGACTTCCCTGTTTCTGAACAAATCTACGTTGCAGCAGATCGCCCATTAACAATCGATCTGGATCGGTTCTCTAGTTTCACCACTCTGTTGAGAGTTACTGCTTGGGTGTTGCGTGCAGTCAAGTCTTGGCGCAAATTACTAGAGCGCAGGCGTACTCGACAACGTACTAGAGCAAAACGGTTGGTCCGCCCTACCTCTGATTTGGACGCGTTAACTGCCGTTGAAGTCGCTCTAATTTTTTGCTGCCGCCTCTTTCCACAGACTCCGACCCTGAATTTACGCCGCCTTCCAACAAAAGCAAGTACAAAGCGCACCATTCCGCGACGACGCAGGTTCGATTCCTGCTCTGGGCACCACTTGAGCGCTTGCGCCTCCTTCTATCGGCCCGATGGACGGTCACAAGCGAACACTGCGCACCGTATTTACACACGGGTCTAAATAAAGCAATTATACTTCGCGTTGGTTACATACTGTACGGTTGGCCTAAATAGGCGACGACTAACTAGACTACGTCTGTCCCAACAAACCGAGCTGACAGCTAGTAAATCTTTAATGCCACACACAGCTACCTTCCTCCCTTCAGCGTTCTAGTAGCGAACCTCACTTTTTGTTTAAAAACGAAAAACTTCGACAACCAGTAAATGCCATACTGCGAATGGCCTGACAATCAAATGGCAAACAATAAGCGGCAATTATAAACAAACAACAAATCGAACTCGTAATTCGACAGAAATCGAGAAAATTTAAGCCCAGTGGCTTCAAATCGAGACTACAAGTACATGTACTACACATCAAAACAATTAAAATTATGGCCACTTTAGTGATTTCTGCACTTTAAAAAATTACGTAATGAAGTCGCCAACCCCCCTCCCCCCACCGTAATGAATAGTAATCTTTTGGCGAACCCCCTCCCCCCTCACGCCATTACGTAATTTTTGCACGCCCCCCTTATGTGTCATTTTTCTCAGCAGAAGAAACCCAGACATAAGCAAAACGGAGCTGTAGTGGTGGTTGCCTCCTTAAGCTATGACCTAGACCTACCTCCCCTCAGGTCGACTCTTCTAACCCACTCAGCAATTTTTTGAAGAATTTTGTATGCATGATCCGCCAAAAAACAACCCAGCAGATTTTTTTGCTGTAGCAACCATAAATTTCAACCGATTTAAAACAATCTTTTTGAATTAAACACAAATAAATTATTGACAGATTGGTGCAATTTTCATTAAGATACTCTGCTTGGTTCCTAAGATAAACATCTTAGGCTTAAACTTAGATAAACATCTTAGGATAAGCCCATATAAAGTAAAATCAGAGATTGTGGTAATGAACAGCAGCGATTTTTTTTTTATTATTCCGTTGCACTTCATAATAAAACAGATTCCTACAGCTAAGGGCTAACGTTACGAGGCTTTACTGTTGACACACACTCGGTTACTTCACCAGTAAAGTCTGATTAGCCCACAGCAGTAGGCATCTGCTTTAATACGAAGTGCAACGGAAGCGCAGCGCTCATGTTCATTGCCAAAGTCTGTTCTGACTTTGAGCGTAAGTATCTCAGGAACTAAGCAGAGTATCTTGATAAAATTTTCACCATTTTTAGAGAATCCATCTATCTATCTATTTTAGAGTATCTATCTTTCATTAAAAAAGGATTTTTTCGAATGTGTTGAGATTTACGGTTGCTACAGCACAGTCTGCTGGGTTGGTTTTTTTCGCGGACCCTGTAGATATATGTATGCTGATAAAGATAAATGTATGCTTAAATTAGATTTAAATGAATGAGCTTAAAATAACTTATTTATTTAACCTATTATATTTTTAACGTAAAATTAACCAAACGCCCTTGATTTTTCCCGAAAATTTCACTTGTTTGGCTTGGCATTATCCTCAGCCGTTGCTACCCCTCAACATTTAGAAATTCTACACCCCACAGCCCATATCTGCTGTGAATAAACCTACCTTAAAGTCATACTGTTTCGACAACGAACGCAACAGAACATCTTGTTTCCCATCTAGAGTACCCATGTGCGGATGAAATTCGAGACTGTGCACACTCTGCTGCTGAGAGAGAATACTGCAAACGAAATGACACAGAGATTGTGAAGTTGTACTCGGGCACCAGGGCTGTGTCGGTTTCTGGGAAGAAATGCAGAGCATGGAGTAGATCAGAGAAGAAGCACTTCCATCTGCACGGAGAGCACTACAACCACTGCAGGTACACCAGAGGACGAACGACTAGGGAAGGTCACATTCTGCCCTGGTGCTACACCGAGGACGGACTCTTTGACATCTGCTTCAGACTCTGTCACAACCCTGTGCCTGGTCAGTGCTCTTCTAACTAAGTCACCACTATACCCTGTCATGTCACACAGATCACTGCGAAAAGCTGATTAGCTATTTAAAGAAGCGTGGAGCTCTGGACAAAGAGCCTGCAGAAGGAACAATAGAAACTACACTCGATTGTTGCGTATTTCACACCACAGTCGACCAGAAACGTACACCTGACTGGGATTGTCGCACTCTGGAAAATCTTAAGATCAAAGGACATCGTCGTATGTAGATTTGTAAAGTAAAGACTACTTCTTTAGTCTGAGGAACCGTTTCTTTTAGATCAATTCAGTTTGTGCAACTCCTTTTTCTATGCGTTTGAACCTACAGTTCCCATCGATGGCATCAAGGAGGACTATGCAGAGTGGAGGACAGTGCTAGTGCTGACTTTGTTCAGACAGAGTGTTCTTTACAGATGCATGATATTGAAGCACTGGAGAAAGAAGTGTGCTGCTTTGTGGAGCGATGACGAACCAAGGGACTTTAACTTAATGGCAGAGTCTTTCGCCCATGACAGTGGACACGTGGCAGTTGAGAAGATGGTAGATTATGTTATGCAATTCCCGCGCAAAGTTGAACGTGTCTATAAATGGGTGCCCATCTGGATCAAATCCGAACCAGATTTCACTTTTCACGGCTCTCTTGTGACAGTTAGAAGGGACGAGTATGTTAAAAGGGTGAGCAATCACACTGACTGACTAGTATGGGTTTGATAAGAACATTTGTTAAGTATAACAAGACGCACTACCATGTTCATATGTACGCCCAAGGGTTCAGTTTTACTCTGAGTGAGCTGAGAGATGCGTTGGAACAGAGGGGCGAATGCGGAGACCCACCCGGTAGCATCTGAGCTTAGCCGAGTGCTTTGGTGACTTGACTTGTTAATTTGCAGACTGCACCACTCGAAACTGCACAAAAGAATGCATTCAAAAAGACAGACACTGTTTGGGAGGCCGCTGCGACAAGAAAAGCGCTGGTAGGTGTTGCGCCAAGAAAACCACTAAGTGTGAATGCTACGGCTGCTCCAAGAAAAAAGAGCACTGCATTAACCTTTGTGAATGTTAGCAGTTGGCCAAGATTACAAAAATAGTATTTTTGTTCATGTTTGTTAGAGGAACTGAACTGGACAAAGCATGTGAGGTAAGTGTTCCAAAGATGAATTCGTGTTCATGGTGATTGAGCAAAGTTTACTACGCTGTTCTTTCTATTTGTTTTGGGTGGTCCAAAATTAAGATAACTTGGTTTCTAATAGCTAAGTTAAGAATCTTAATAACAGAAAACAAGTTCTTTTGCCAATAGCAACTTTCTTACTACGTAAATTGCTTAAAAGTGCACACGTAAATAAAAGTTCGTTCTTGATACAATTTTTGGCTAAGAAGATTAGACATACAGCAGTCAAGAGAATGAGAAAATATGTCTTCAGTTTGTCACAAATTCAGAAATAAATTAGTTTGATTCAAGTCACAGTGGTAGGACAAGATTTCTGTTCAACAGGGGCTTAACATGTGCACGCACGGCTGAACTGGTAAGCAAGAAGAGAAAGGGATTGCACATAGAAAAAGTGAACTCCACACCATGACGCAGAACTGGGCACCAGGGCATGAGACGGTCCTGGCCTGGGGCACAGACCAGAAACGACAGACCGCAACAAAGCAGCAAAACACTCAGCAACAACCCGGAAATGGTCAGGTTGCGTTGTGCTTTGCTGGAACTGGTTCGGTTCTCACTGGTCTTAAGCACAGCAAGCTTGCCTATCATTAGCCCATAGAGGGTGACCAAAATTGCCGAAGCAGCCAGCTGAAGGAGGGTGGAGGTGGGGCCACGGAGCCAGTGCACCAGGTTGACGTTGACTCTATGGGACTGGTGGAATTGAACGTTGTGTGCGACACTGCTGCCATTTCACACTGATAGACCATTTGGAGCACCAAAACGAGGACCGGAAACACCACCTGCAGCAGCGAAATGCTCAAATTGGTGACCACTGGCATGTTGCTGAACTGAAACCTTACACCTTAGAAGAAAGATCATTTTCCAAATCGCTTTGTTCGTTAGAAAAGAGGAACAATAGCAAACTCAAGCCCTGAATGATAGCACAACTACTATTGTGTTCGCGATGCGTTTGCTATTAGTTTGTTGTTCCATAGGAGCTGTCAGATTTCAGAGGCGAACAAACATTTGTTTAAGTGCAGACGAACACAAAGGCTAATGTTTGCATTACCGATTGATAATGGAAAGGCCAAAGAACTGCCACCAATCGATTGACTGTTATGTTAAGCACGCCAGCTAACTGGCCAAACTTGCAAAAGTTAATGCCAAACTTGCTGACGATAAACAATGCTATCGCAATAGCAGACTGTGCACGAGCCAAATAGAGAAGGCGGTTTAGAATAACCAGCCAGGTAAACGAAACATCGTACAGGCCCAAAACGAAGACGATTCGAAAGAATGGCTCTCCCAGGTCGGTGCTGTTCCGTTTCGTAAACAAAACCAGCAGAAAGGCTACGTAAACTGGCGTGCAGAGTGCAACAGTTGCGTACTCGACGGCCTGCACTGCTTCGGCAAACCAACCCATGCTTGACTTACGCAAAGTTAGCAAATAAATTCAGGTGGTGCCGGGCAACGTTTCTGCAGAGACCTAATTTGGGATCAGAAATCAGTGCTCTGAAAATCTCACGAGACAAACCGTTTTGCTGTATTTTCACATATGTACGTACGTCATTCCTCACTGAATTACGTAACAAAAGTATGTAATGTTAAATTATTTTTATATCTTATACTGATCTAAAATTTTCTCAGCTCAGAGAAGCTACAACTATTTGCTAATGAAAATTGAATAAGCAATAGTCTAATTGATCCACATTAGCTCAGCAAACAGTGTTTGCTATTTGCATAGGTTGGTTGGTAGTAGATTTAATCTGGTTGAAAGGCAGTATTTTATTTTGATTTGACAGTAGTGCGACATGTTGCGCATTGCTACCATTACCAACGGACTTTGGAGCAGACGATGTGCAGTCAGCAACTTCACGCAGAACAGATGTGGTAGCAGAGGTAACGGAATCCTTCCCGATCTACTGCTGCCCATCCTAACTTACATGTCCGTTCCCTACAAACTGATTCCCATCCAAAGTCCGAAGACCTATTCAAAGTGTGTCAGTGGTAGCTGGCACTCTCCGAGTGCATTAGAAATAGGACTATCCAGCGGGCTCTATGACACAGTAGCTTACGACTTTTCCTTAGAAAAGGGAGACCTGGATTGCATTACACCCACTTTACCTTCTCGACAGTATGATCTGAGTTTTGTTGCCAAAAAGCACGCCGAAGCCTCATCAAACAACGGCGCCATTTTTGAACCGTTTCAGTTTCCGGTCTGGGCTGTCATTGTGTCTCTTTTTCTGGCCAAAACTGTTCTAAGACGGGTTGCCAGGAAGTTGCAGATTGATGAGAATTTTTTACTGAAAACCTGTACCCCGCTGGCGTTTTGCTTTATGCGAATGCTTTTGGAAGCGATATATTCTGACCTGTTGTTGTCAAAGTTGATTTCGTTCAGACAGCCGTTTGTTAAAGATACCAGTGACATGTTGAGGAGACTGAACTTGGGCCAACTGCGACTGCTCTCCTTCAATGCACCCACAAGAGAGTTGGAATTCTTCAAACAGTTTCCAGACAACCCGTTTATGGTGAAAATGAGCAAAGCTCTAGAAGTTAATCTGCCTATTAGAGTTACCAACGCAGAGGTAGCAAGCAAACTGTTGTCAGGCGCTTATGTAACCCGAGCCAGCCTTCCTCAAGTGTTGATGGCCAGAACAAACTGCAAATTAACCTCAATCCCGGCTGCTGAGCCACTTCCCAAAGTTGTAAAATACTTCGTCTTCTCGAAAAACTCTTCCTATGTCGATCGCTTTAACCGAGGCTGGTTGCATTTCCATGTACGTTTGCAAGGTAGTAGATAAAATGAAAACTATTTACGTTTCAGGAAAGAATGCGTTGGATTGTGGCAAAATACGTAAACAGCTATCTAGCTGAAAAAGGCATGCCGAGTTGCAATGAAATCACTGAGAGAAAGCAAAACCAAGCTTTATCGATGAAAGCCTTTGAAGAATTGTTCTTCCTTCTGAAGTGCATGTGGACACTGAGCTCAGTTTGTTTTATGCTGGAACACCTACACTGCTGGAGCAACCACTGGCCTGGTCTTTCTAATCATGAGAATAGAAGTTTGGCATAAAGCTATAATAGAATAGAACCGCCCTCTTAGTCTGCAGGGTATTTGTTTATTTTCTTGGACTTTTTTATATTTTCGTGCGATGATGCTGTCACACCATAAATGCCCCAAATGGTTGGGCAACAGGGGGTGGGATGCTACCCCAAAACCGGATTGTCGGACAATTTCCCTCAGTCGGTTCTGGTGGTAACCGAGCCGATACCCTGTTTTATGTTTCAGATTGGGTACCCAAAACAGGGTTTTGAGACCACTTTAACTCAAAATACTGTTTCAGAACCGTTCTTCTTTCTATAGTGACAGAAAGAAGTTGGAAGATCAATCTGCACATAAATAAATCAAGGCTTGCCTTCTTCGCTACGCACGTAGAATTACAAGTTTGCCGAATGAAACTGCCTACTGTCTGTCATTCGACCAAATCATTTGCGTCGCAAAATAGTAAACCGGTTTATCCGGGTGCCGCTACTAGATGTTTGTCTTGAATTTCACGTGTTTTGCAAGGCAGACGGAGTTCGTCCAACTAACTGTTATTGAACGTTCGTCAAACTAACCGCGGTACAAAACAGGTGGCAAGCAGTGGCGTATCCAGGGGGGTGTAGGGTGTGTACACCCCCCTTTGCGGTGGAGGTAGGAAGAAAAAGTCTGTCAAAAATATAAGAAACTAATGAATTATGTCATACATGTAACAGGGGGTCTGGGGGTCTGCCCCCCACCCGACTTAGGCCAGACCCCCCCCGGATGGGGACCCCCCCCCGCCCCCCGAGACGATTTCACCGACCCCCCTCCGATTTTTCTGGCAAGTAAATTTTCGAGCAAATTTTTGCAATTTTTTACAATTTCGCACACAAAAATTGCCAAAATCGCCTGCAAAACAGCACTTTTTAGCTGTATTTCAGCCCAAATTAGCGATTTTTGGCAATTTTTAGCCAAAAAATTGCGATTTTTTCGATTTTTGAGCGTTTTTTAGTGCCCACCCCCTCCCCCCAAAATTTTGGCTCAGACCCCCCCGGCCGGCGCCAGACCCCCCCCCAACCCCCCTCCCCCCATCGGCGGATGACCTGTTACATGTACATATGAATTATGTACTAAAACTGTCTATTTTGTGCTCAGAATGCCTTCTAAATGCGTTTTTGAAGGCCAAATTATCAAAATTTTCTCGCCCTGGTCGGGCAGAAGCCCAACCAGGCCATTATAAACTACTAAAACTTGTAATTTCTGTTAATTTTAAGCTCGGAATGCGTTTTAAACGCGTTTTTGAAAGCTAATTTTGCTAAATTTTCTTACCCTGGTTGGGCAGCGGCCCAACCAGGCACTTTCAAAATTTTACACACCCCCCTTTCCAAAATCCTGGATACGCCACTGGTGGCAAGACAGAAACATCAACATTCAATTAAAATGATGAGACTGATTCTTGCACTTTTGCTCTTGTCCGTTGACCACTGCAGGACGTCGCGTCGTAGCAGCAAAACAACGCGACAGTTCTTTCAAACACTGGAGAGGGAAACCGACTCTAGGTCAGGTTCGGATGAAAAAGAGACTGCCTTCATAGATATCGCGCAGCATCGGCCTATCAAGGTACTTGTTGATAGATTTGCTTCGAATTTGCAGTGTTTTTAAAGAAATATTTCAGCTATACAATATTGATTTAGGACGGCTCGGAAATAGAGGGAATAGATTACGTGGAGTATTACCCCACATCCAGCTACAACGACAGACCGGAAACAAACTTGTGGCCGATGCATGCCTACATCCCTCTGCACATAGGCAGAGGATTAGACAAAAGTCTGCAACGGAAACTGGCCAAAGCCGTCTTGTTCTTCCATCGCAATACAAACATTCGGTTCAAGGAGAGAACTAACAATGACAAAGATTATCTCTACATCAGTCATACTAGAAAGCTTTGCTACTCGGAAACAATTGGAAGGAAAGGCGGCAGGCAGGTAAAAAAGCGTCTAAAACCTATTCTACTCTATGTACAATGTAAGTGCCATTTTCAGAAAATCAATCTGGATGGGGTAATGCGCAGTGCTGGCAACACGGCACCATCGTACACGAGCTGATGCATGTGTTGGGCTTTGTGCATGAGCATTCGCGAGAAGACCGCAGCCTATACGTCAACGTCCACTGGGAGAACATCCCTGACGGCCTGCGGCGAAACTTTGAGACGGCGCTCAAACTGAAATTGCCGTATTGGGATGTCGGAAAATACGACTATTCCAGTGTTATGCATTACGCTACTAAAGGACCGCTGGGCCTAACCTGGCTCACTGCTAAACAAAAACCGATAATCGACAATACGGATAGAATGGGCAACAGAGTGGCACCTTCGAATCTTGACATTGAGAAAATTAATCAGCTTTATGGTAATGCGAACTGTAATTGACGACCACCAATAAAGTTTTCTTGAATGACAAATTCTGCATTCTTTCAGGCCGTTCGCGTTGTTTGACGAAACACAGCTCAAAACTAAAGCCTACTACAACAAGACGGTTCTTCAAAATGAGTGTATAAAACTTTAGATAGTTTGATCATTTTGAAGATCCTCTCAGTTTTAGAAGCAGAGACAAATTTTTTAGAAATTTTTTTACAAAATTAGACCGGCAGCAGAGAAAACGTCAGTAAACTTTTATTTGAAGAAAGTTTCTTATATTTTTGACAGACTTTTTCTTCCTACCTCCACCGCAAAGGGGGCGTGCACACACCCTACACCCCCCTGGATACGCCACTGGGGCCAACATATAGCCGGCCCGTTGTGATCGGGCCGACAAAAAAAGACCTACTAGCCTTTTTTCGAGTTTTCTGAATAATTTAAAATGGCCCCCATTCTGTCAATTTTCAACCGAATGAAAGATTTTTAGCACGATTATTATTATTTGTTAAGAGTTTATTTTGGCCAAGCCCTAGCCTGCTAGCATTCTATAGCCTCGAGTTATGTCCGTTCGTTATTGGTTATTCGGGTCCGTTGAATTCGGAAGGGGATAACTCAAGGCTATAGAGGGCTAGCAGGCTAGAACTTAGCCCAAATAAACTCTTACGAAATAATAATAATCGTGCCAAAAATCTTTTCATTCGGTTGAAAATTGACGGAATGGTGGCCATTTGAAATTATTCGGAAAACTCAACGAATGGTCAGGCCGTCTTTTTCTGGCCAACACTGTATTTAGTAGTGAGTAAATTAATTAGACCTATCCAAAAACCAAACACTAAACTTCTGAATGATAGCCAGGTGGAAGAGAAGGCCGAATTGAGAGCGAAATTTTGGTACAGCACATTGGTTTTAGCACAGATAATAATCATAAATTAGCACTGCACTATCACTAGAAATATGCAAACGGAAATATACAAACCGTTTGCATATTAGGTCCGTTTGCATATGTATAAAACATATTGGAAAATCGAATACATACATATGTATATATGCAAACGAAAAACAATGTATATTATGCAAACAATGTATATGTATATGTATATATACAGACAACTGTATGCCAGATTTGTACTACACTATGCCCAAACGTGTGTACAGTTCCATAACTATCCTAAGTACCAACACAGCAAAATACATGGTACCATTACGTATATGCAATTAAGTGCTTAACTGTTCCACCACCATAAACATCTGCTTCCCATTGAGATCTCTTTAACCACAAGCAAATCTGCAGAAGCAGTGAGTGTTCTGTGCATCTAAAGATGAATGACTCCATTGGAGACAAGTTCAAAAATAGCTTCTCAATGAAAGCATCGCACAAAAGAACAACGCAAGTGCAATTAGCAAAGCGACTCATTAGTTTTTGTCTGTCTGATCTGCTCAAAAACTCACTCTTCACCTCTGACCGATCTTTGGGTCGGTCGGACTGGTCACGCACAGAGACATGCCCTACAATCTGCTTTGCTTGCTGCTCTTCGCTTTGTTCAGTCTGTTGTTGTCTTACAGCAAACAAGAGCCACATCGGCTCTGTGGCAGCGAGCTCCAGCAGAAAGTGAAGGAAATCTGCACCGTCAAAGATGACAGTACCTGTTTCAAAGAGAACATTGTTGAAACCCTGAGAAACGAGGTATAATAATAGACTATTAAAACGAACTGTCTTTGGTTATTGCTACATTTTTGTGTATGTATGAGGAAGTGATGTTGAAAATTTTAAAATTAATCGAGGACTTTATGTAGATAGCAGTTTCAGTTTGACTCAATCCGTCTCCTACATACAAACCCCTCCCGATTAAGCTTGTTAATATATGCAGCTATGCAGAACCAACCCAATCTACCACCTGTTGCAGACCCAAAATGGTAGCCGAACAAATACTGGGCATCCACCAATTGCAATGGACAGGGAGCGGCATGTCTGTGCTGCAACCACAAGTGCTACCCCCAACATTTGCAGCAGTACTGCTGTGATAGTGATTAGGTCTGTGATTTTTTTTTACGAACAAAGTTTTATTTCTGAAATGGGTTAGTGAAACACATATGGGTTAGTACACACACAGCAGCTGGGCTCGGATCCTTGTTGCACAAAATGTTGTATAGAGCAGTTTATCTCGATACTTGAAACTTTTAAGAGAACGGTGTTATGTTTCCCTACTCAATGCTGAATCAGAAAGAAACGCAAGTATTTGTCCCAAATTGCGGTAAAGGCATCTTCCTTCTTCAACATTATGCTGGCCAAATGTGCAGTTTTCAAGCTTGCCTTTATAAAATGCCTAAAGGTCATGTCGGAAAAATCTTTAACTTCCCGTCGAGCTAAACTGTATATAAACCCTTTCGTATAAATGCCTAACAGATTCAAAACTGTTGCATTTACAAACAGGTCATGAATTTGTCCAAATAGTGCTGAGATTAGATCAAATGTTACCTCCTGGTGTTCAATTTCAAGAATAAGTGATTCTAACATTCTCCATGCTTTTTTAGCTACCACGCAATAATAGAGCATGTGCTCCACTGTATCAGTTTTCTGCAAATGGCACTGTTTACAATTCATATCGTCTACTATTCTTCTATAGAATAAATACTGCTTCGTTGGAACTATCCTATGCAACACACGGTATTGAAAATTCCGCAATTTAACATCAGGTGACAAACGGTGTGCCCGTAGACAGGCTTTTTCAAATAAATCCTCTGTAACCCAATATTTATCCATCCATCGTTTTTGTGCTGTAGGACTTTCATACATCTTGGCTAGCTTGTATATTTTATACAGTGGAATACTTAGCTTAGTTGCATCCTTTACTGCAGGATTGTATGCCTGATAAGCTTGAAGCAACCCATTCCAGTTATCTGAAATTTCGTTTCGCCATGTACGGGGCAATGCGGTCCACAACTTTTTCCACTGCTTCCTGTCTATAGCCAAGGCTGGATGCTTCACCATCACTTCCTGGTAATCCATAAATAAACCCTGATCTCCTAACAAGTGTCTTACTTGAGTGATTCCGTTTTCTTTCAGATTAGGGTTAAAGTACATACGCTTAGGTTGTCCTAACTTCACATCCTTATTGTTGAAAATGCTTCTAGCCAGCAGTGGCTCATAAGCAGGTCTCTTAAACATAACATTATCCCAGTATTCTACATACACTTTCAGGAGTTCACTATAAAAGGGGTTTATTTTGCTTTTCACTTCGTTCCAATTAAAACGACTTTCTAGAAGTGTTAAGATTCCTCCATATTGATTGAGTTTTCGCAAGCCAATCGCAGCCCATTTGCACGGAGAACTCTTTGCTAATCTAGCAACCCATTTAAGCTTGATGGAATCGTTGCTTATTACTACGCTTGGAGCCTTCAGTCCTCCCAAGTGGTAATCTTGAATCAATGTTTTCATCTTTACTTTCGGCTTTCCATCTCTCCAAATGAATCTGTATAAGCATTTTTCAATTTGTTTGTGATTTGCATTGGTATGTGTGCTTTGTGTGGGTTGATCTGGTCAAGCAAGCACCTGAGATTTGCGATTTTCTCTCATTAACGAACAAGCCACTAATTACATCCCATAAGACAGCTCTGCAGCAAAACAAGCTCAAAACGGCAAATTGGACCCATCTGTGCAAGTGTTATGCATTATGATTCAGATTTCAAATGCATTATGCATACTGTAGGCATAGTTAATTGAAAACAAATGCATATTTTGCGTTATGCATGGAGACTAATGCCATATTATCAAAACGTTTTTTCTAACTGATTTAGAGCCATATTCGGCACTTGGCATAACATTTCTTAAAACATTTGTTAGGCAACACTGCGGGCCCATCGCGCACACCCACCCACATCCTTCCCTTCCTTCGCTACTAGCGGGCACACATGCTTGGTGTCAGTCTGGTTGGGATCTCAGTAGTAGCTGTCCCCGTTCCTGTTTGTCCCAACACATGACTGGTTGCTATTGTAGCTTTGGGTGCTTAGGCTTAGGCAGCTGCAGTCAGTTCCCATTTACCTACTCGCTGTAACCAGCTTTTGGTGGCTATGTGCCGATGACCAATTCATTTGCGGCAAGAAACTTAATGAGCGCAGGAACACGCGAACAGTGGCTTTGCAGCCTAAACCACTACACCAACTGTGCTGTTTAGTATTGGGGGTTACGTTGCAAAAATACATGTAAAGAGCGAAAGGTGCGATTGCATGGGAGTGGCGTGTCTCTGCTGTATCCACAAGTGCTACCCCAACTAGTTCAAGCAGTACTGCTGTGATAGTGATTAGGTCTGTGATTTGCATATCTGTGTGCTAGCGATGGGGTTATCTGGTCAGCAAACAAAAAACTCTTGTTTAGGGCTTTCTCTCATTGGCAAATGAAACGGCAAATCCCATAAGGCAGAACACATGATGCTCCATTGCAAAACAAGCTTACAGTCGTAAATTGGACCCGCTGAGGTAACTGAAAGTAGGCTGACCTGGTACATGTAGTCTTCTACACAGAGTTCTTTAATATCAGAGCTTACATATGCATCAAATGCATGTACTGTAGGTATGGTTAAGGGCTACCGTAATGGGTAGTTTCAACAAACTTTTTACATCAATTGCAATGCACTACATACTTGCTATTTTACACTCATAATAGTTATACAGTAATGCACAAAATACAATCGTATTAGTTGTTCAAAATGCAGCCCAAGTTGCGTTAAGAGTCTGAATGAACTGATTCTTAAACGAAAGCTTCTTTTGAGCTACTGAGCTGATTGGCGACAGTGTGATCACTCGTGTTTGGCTTGCCTTTTGAAAGTGCCGCGATTGTATTTATCGTCTAGAGAAATCTGCTAGTTGGGACTCAGTTGAATAATGCTCACACAGAAGCAATACCGATATGCTGGGCATGCGCTACAACTTGATGCTTTTTGCATTTGTCAAGTTTTACTGCATGCTCAACACATACTGTATTGAGTTCTGCAGTGAAAGACAACGCTTTGGTAAGTATTGGAGTGGTGTGTGCAGTGAATACTGAATAGATTTGCATGTCTAAACTGCACTTGATCATGTAAAAGGTTTATTAATTTTCCATTAGTATAATTGTAATTGAGTAAATTTGAAATCGGTGTCATCATAGCTTCAACTTGTTGGCCAAACTGGTCGAAAATACTAGTCCATGTGTGGTGTTTGATTCCAGCTAGCGCATAACACCTTCTGTACGTTTGAACTGGCGCCTTCAATCGATTTTATGCTGATCAGATCAGTCGATATCATTTGCAACACGCAATTAAACGCTTTTGCTATTTCTGCTCTTTCTCCATTGGCCGCGATCATTCATTGGCACAGATGTGCGGCCTTCTATAACCCCTTGCAACTCACCTGCCACTTCCGTGGCTTGCCGATAGTTTTGGTTTTGGGCGTTTGCCGACAACTTCAGCCGACAGTTTTGGGTATCGGCAAACTTTTCCGACAGAAAACAATGTGTATAGAGATAGAAACTATCGGCAAATTTAGCAAGTTTGTTTTGCCGATAGCTATCAGAAAACGACTTTTTTGCCGACAGTTTTGAAAACGGCGAGTATTAAGCTTTCCCCTTCTACTTCTAATACCTTTTCTTTCCAGAAAACTGGATTCCGGTTGTTAGGCGAACTGTGGTGGCTCGGTCTAGTTCGTTTTCTTTTCTATCAGTGTCTCTCTGGTCGGTACCAGAGATTTCCGCTTATAAGACCACCATAGTTAGAAGACCATGGTCTTTAAATAGGTTTTTGTTTCCAGTTATAGGACCATGTTCTTCTAATAGGTGGTCAGAAAACTGAGTTCATTGACACCCATTTTTCAGTTAAAAGACCATGGTCTTAGTTAAATTGGCCAATTTTAACACGCAAGTAAATGTTTTTAAAGTGAACAAAAGCTGTCTATCGTTAGAAAACAAGGGCAGGTACTGTTTCCCAGCAAGTTAATAACAAATAGCAAGTTAATTTATTTTTGGGTGAAATCGGGTAGCAAACAGCAAATTCCTAGCAAGCTAATTTTGGGCAAAGCGCCCCGCCTAGCAAATAAATAGCTAGTTTATTTCGGATTGACGGAGCGAGAAATTTGCTAGGAATTTGCTTGCAATTTACTAGTCTCATACATAGTCATCCATTATCCCTATCATTCTCCGCTTGGATTGGGATCTGATCTGCTGCCAGGATATACCAAAGGTTGGTTATGCTACGCATCTAGCTAAAGTAGGGCTAATAACCAACTACGTATGGACGAAAGTCAGTCTCTAGGCTGACAGTAGATTCGGCAAATTGAAAACTACTGAATGTGTTCATGTTAGGGATAAACTTAGAGTTGCTGGTGCTTCTCTTTCTGCTGTTGCTTGTTCAGCTTGTTGAAACTGAGATACAATGCATAGTTTTTGATTTTAAACGGTACGGGGTTTTTAAGTTTATAGGACAAATAGGAAAATGCCCAAATGGCTTACTTTTGACGCCCTTTTGATATCCACTATCTTATATTAACTATGGTAGTCTTATAATCGGAAAATCTCGCAGGCATGATTTGGTTGAACGAAAAATTTGTACCAAATTCTAGCAAATTGATTGCAAATAGATAGCAAATAACAAGTTAATAACAAATTAAATTTGAAATTGCAGTGTCTAGCAAGTAAATAGCTAGTAAATAAAATTTCTGATAGCAACAAGCAAATTAATAGCAAGTTAATTAGAAAATAAATTAACTGGGAAACAGTAGGCAGAAGTACATTCGAATGTAAAACATGATATTCTGGTTTTTGTTTTCGACACAATACAGTACTTTGCAATGCTTCAACACTATTTTCTTGAAAAATTTCAAAGAAAGTTTTACAAATTAACCTTAAAATGGTCAGGAATTCCAGGAACAACCATCTATGTCAAGATCAATTTAATGGTTGGCCAAAAATCCGTTTTTTGAAGCGAAATAACATTTTCCAGTTATAAGAACATGGTCTTCAAAAGAGGGCCAAAAAGTGACCCTAAATTTGGGCATTTTCCAGTTGCAAGACCAGGTCTTGTAAGTGGAAAACTCCGGTACAGTAGCTTTCTACATTGTCATTGTAGTCTTTTCTGCTTTTCAATCAGAGTTCTCTAGCTTCAATTAAAATTTGAAAGCTGAACCTCAGCTGACAGTTGATCTGGTTCTGAATTATTCCACCAAATTTCAACCGCTCACAAAGGCTGTTGAGATTTGGGATAGCTCAGTGAACTGGTACCTAATTTAGCTATCTTTTTGTATTAATATTGATCTACATGTATTCACTCGTTCTCAAAGCTGAAAGCATACAAAAAGACCTAGTCATTGTTTGCTGGTTGCTCGGGATGACTGCCTCTATGGCGACAACGACTGGGGCCTCTGCCATCTACAAAGAGGGTCGGAACAGTCTTTAGCTCTGCTAATCCCTCAGTGTAGTAACTTAAAAGATAAATACTCAAACACAAACTCATGTTGAGGTAGCAGGAGCCAGCCTGGTTTGATTGTGTTCTCTATATTTGTGGTAAGTTAATTGCAGTTGCATCAATCAGTGCGCTGCTGGTTTCACGAGCAAGTCGACAGTTGGAATCACGTTCGGCTGCATTTTCGTGATTAGAAAAAGTGCCATTCTATCATGTGTGCAAAGTAAACCCTATTATAATGCAACCGCTTTCTTCAGGTAGTCTCACTGGTGATCGCTTATGTATGTGCTGCTGGTGATTCAGTTTTAGGAGTCTCTTACTCCTCTTCTCCATTGCCAGAGTAACTTGACTACTTTTGCCGAGGTCTGAACGTAGTATCTTATAAACTGATTTACTTTACTGCTCTGCACGGTACTGTTTAGTGTTTGTATTGATTAACTGTTCTGTTGTGTAGCCTTTAGTGTGCATATAAGTCGGTCTTTTTTTGTGGCAAGCATAGAATGTAAGCGAGCACATGGCAAGAGGCACATAGAATCTGTGTATTAGTCAGTTGAGGAGTTCATTTAAATTGTCTCCAAGGGGTCAATTTTTGTCGGCTTGCTTTGCTACCAACTGATGTGTCCGCTACTGTAGCATGTTTATGTATTGGACACTTCCTGTAGAAAGGATCTTCTTGTGTGGTGTTTATACATAGAGCTGTTGTGTTGTGTTTGTTAGTCCCTTTGCTATAACCTGTCTAACCCAAGTAAAGTCTTATCTATCTACTTGGAGTCTACATATACTACGCAAGATAGATCAACTGGCGACGCAGTTTGATTCAAGAACTCAATCGTGAGCGGAAATGGACCAAAACAGAGCTGGTGGAGAACCAAGCAGAGGAGCAGCAGGCATGGTGCGCAGGCTTCCTGTCGTGCAACCCAAAGACTACTGGCCACTGGCAGGCGAAGCACCACAACAAAAATGGCCAATCTGGGAACGATCACTACGCAGGTACCTCACACTCTACGATGCAATGTTGGCTCCAGATCAGAAAATGACACACATAGAGAAGAACATTCTGCTGGTACAGCTTTTGGGTTCACATGGTCAGACTCTGTTCAGTGCACACAAAGATTATGACAAAGACGGCGACATGACGTTCGATGAGTACCTGAACTCAGCCAAAGAGATTTTTCATCGTCCGGTCAATGCAGTTCGCGCGTACTACGACTTTGCCAACAGAACACAAGATTCTCACGAGACAGTTGACGAGTACATGTTGGCACTTCGTGCATTGATGACAGACTGCATCCAGAACTTCCCAAAAGATGAGCAAGGCAACATTTCGCCAACCAGAATGGCAGATTTTCTATTGGGTGTTCAGTTGACAAAAGGTGTTCAGAGCAAGCAAACGCAGGAGAAATTGTTGGCGCAAGGCAAGGTAGACCTGGACAGCTTCATGAGTATAGCTCAGGCAGATGAGCGCGCCAGACAAGACTCTGCACGTCTCTCTTTGCCTCTGAATGCAGACAACAAAGTGTCAAAGGCACAGCAACAGAAACGGTCATATCGTGGCATGCAGTCTCCACTAAAGTCAAAGAAGGACGGCTCTACTGAGAAATGCAAGAGTTGTGGTCGAACAGGACACACTCGAGGCAATGTTCAGTGTCCAGCGAAAGGCAAGAAATGCAACTTCTGCCAAGGAATGAATCACTTTGAGTGCTGTTGTTATAAAAAGTTGAACCAGTCGAGTCAGAAACGGAAACAAAGCAAGTCAATTCACAGCTCTACAAACAACACAGGTCGTGTTGGTGTAATTGACAGTTCAAGAGCTCAGCAGTTCGTGAGTTCTATTCTGATTACAACTGAAACCCAGTCAACAACGATCACTGCTGAAACTGACAGTTGCTCTGACATCACTGGCGTCACATGGACACAGTACAAGAAACATTTCAATCAGTCTACACTGGACCCTGCAGAAGGTGATATCACCAATTTCGATGGAAGCAAAATCAATGGAGTCAAAGGTACATTCCTAGCTATGCTCACATTCAAAGACAAAAGTGCACAGATCAAGATATTGGTCTTGCCTGACAGTTATGGGGCTATTTTCGGCAAGAATGCCATAAGTGCGTTGGGTCTACTGCTGGACGGCAGAACGTTTGAAGTGCGTACAGTGGCCGACATCCAGGGTAGGACTGCCAACTCGAATGACAACACAAAAGACACACAAGAGCCGAAAGTAGAGATCCAAAAGCAAGAGTTGCACTCCAACGACAGCAAGCAGAAAGACAGAGAAAGTCCAGAAGCTAAAGAGCTCGAGTTGGGAGTGACAACAGAGAACCAGATCGACGTTTCACCAGAGCAGTTGCGGACATGGCAGAAAGCTGGTTTGACAGAGCTCTTGCTTGAGGTGCGAAATCTCACGAAAGCAGACATAGGTCAATATCCAGGCTACAAGCACCGCATCAAGCTGAAACCGGATTCAGTTGCACCAGTGCCACAGAAGTTGCGATCCATACCTCTGTATCGGCGAGAAAAAGCGATGCAAGAGATAGACTCAATGGAACAACAAGGCATCTGGGAAAAAGTGGAACGTTCGGATTATGTGCACGGCATGGTCACTGTTGACAAGCCAAACAATGGAGTGAGGATAACGACCGATCTCACACCACTGAACAAACAAGTGGAGCCGGTGAGATTTCCTCTTCCAAACATAAAGGATCTCTACGATCGCCTGAGCAGAGCCAAGGTCTTCAGCAAACTGGATCTGCGGAAGGGATACTTCAACATAGACATTCATGAAGAGAGCAGCCTGCTGACTACAACAATTACGCCCAAGGGTCTCTATGCTTACAAGAAGCTACCAATGGGGTTGAAAGATTCAGCAGCTGTCTTTCAGAAGCTAGTAGCAGAGACACTAGCAGGAGTGCCTGGCTGTGAACCATACATCGATGACATTCTCATCTACGGCACGTCCAAAGAAGAGCACAACTCACGACTTAAGCAGGTGCTGCAACGACTGAATGACAAAAATCTGCGGTTGAACCTCGACAAGTGCGTGATTAGTGTGCCATCAGTGACATTCCTGGGTCACATTATCTCAGAAGGCAAAATCAGCCCAGATCCAAAAAACCTGGAGTCGATCAAAGAGATGGCTGTGCCTGCCAATGTGAAGGAGGTGCAAAGTTTTTTGGGACTGCTCAACTACTATGCTGATTTCTTGCCAAAGTTCGCAGATATTGCAGAGCCATTGAGAGAGCTCACTCGAGCAAACGCAAAGTTTCACTGGAGTCCAAAGCAGCAGAGCGCATTTGAGAAGATGAAGACTATTGTCTGTGAGGATCTAAAGCTCAGCATCTTCGACCCCCAGTACGCAACATTCCTGTCTACTGATGCATCAGAAGTTGGTATTGGAGGGGTTCTATCTCAAGTACAGCGTGGTCAAGAAGTACCAATCGCTTTTGGTCACCATACATTGAGTCCAAGAGAACGAAACTGGGCTGCCAATGAGCGCGAAGCCTATGCAGCCATGTTTTTCTGCGAATATTGGGCCAAGTTTCTGCTAGGACGTCCATTCACCTTGCGAACAGATCACCAAGCTCTCACTTCACTGCTTTTCAAGTGCAAAGATGCACGAAAATCGTCCAAGTTCTCGCGTTGGCATGATCGTTTGTCTGAATTCAACTTCACAGTGGAATACAGACCAGGAAAAGACAACTTAGTGCCAGACGCACTTTCAAGACTGGTGGACAAGACAACCCCTGCAGTGAAGGTAGTGATCAGCTGCATCAACCAGGATGGTTTCTCATTCAAGAGATTTGAAGCAGCAACGAGAAAAGATGTTGTGTTGCAACAAGTGCATAAGTTCATACAGCATGGATGGCCAAACAAGAGCAAAGTTCGACCAGACATCAAGCCATTCTACTCACTCAAAGATGAGCTATCTACAGAAGGTGGCTGCATAGTGAGAGGAGATTCATGTCAGATTCTGGTGCCAACTGCTCTGCGACGTCAGCTGTTAGAATGTGCGCACAAAGGTCACCCTGGAATTGTTCGTTTCAAGCGAAAACTCAGAGAGACGTACTGGTGGCCTGGCTTTAGCAAAGAAGCTGAGCATTTCGTGCAACACTGTGTGGCATGTCAGGATTCGGCCAAATCAAACCCCAGGATGGCAATGCCAGAAATGCATCTACATGTGCCAAACAAGCCATGGGAAGAAGTCTCAATTGACATTACTGGGCCGTTCGCTGATGCACCTATGCAAGCCAAATACATTGTGGTGCTGCTCGATAACTACTCAAAGTTTCCGGAAATACTGTGCACCAGCACCACCACTTCAAACACAATCGTTAATTGGTTGCAGGAGCTGTTTTCGCGCTATGGTTGTCCATCGAGACTGGTTTCTGACAACGGAACGCAGTTCACCAGTTCATGGTTCAAGGCTTTTCTACAACAGCGCGACATTGAGCATCAGCTCATACCTGTCTACACTCCTCAACAAAACGCCTTTGTGGAAACGTTCAATAGATACCTGAAGCATGGTTTACAGGCATACTCGAGCAGCTCACAACCTTGGAAACAAAAGCTCAATGACCTACTCTCTCACTTTCGAGCTACATCTCCAGACCAGAGCGCGCCTAAGAGTCCAGCCGAATTATTTCTGGGACACCGAATCAGGCTGCCATATGAAGTGGTCAGGAATCGACTGAAAAGGGAGAAGAGAGAGAATGGGAAAGCTGAACTACAAGCCAGCAATGTTGAGCCAAAAGAGATCAGAAATCGAGGACCATACAGAGTAGGTCAGAAGGTTCGCGTCAAACGCCCACACGCTCTGAAGGGCCAAAGCCCCTGGTCAAAACCGTTGAAAGTGGTCGAAGTGAAAGGTAGCTGGTCATACCGATTGTCTGATGGCCAGACCTGGAATGCGCGACGCATGCGCCGATACAATGAAGATCAATCGATGGTTCAGGAAGTCGAGTATCAGGTTAGTAGAGAACCGCATGTCAAGCAGCAGTGGACAAGATTGCAGGAGAAAGCCGAGCTGCGACGCTCCCCTCGAAAGAATAAAGGTCAACCACCTCTAAGACTCTCGTATTGATATAGTTATGATAACTTCGCTTATTAGGAAAGAGAGTGGTTGATGTGTCCGCTACTGTAGCATGTTTATGTATTGGACACTTCCTGTAGAAAGGATCTTCTTGTGTGGTGTTTATACATAGAGCTGTTGTGTTGTGTTTGTTAGTCCCTTTGCTATAACCTGTCTAACCCAAGTAAAGTCTTATCTATCTACTTGGAGTCTACATATACTACGCAAGATAGATCACCAACCTCAACTGCTCTGTCCTAAGGGAGATAGTTAAATTACTGGTTCTTTCATCAATGAAAGAACGGCCGGTTCAACCCAATCGGAAGGCACACACACACATATGTAATAAATAACTTACATATTCACTACTATCACAACCACAGCAGTACTGTTAAGGGTAGCAATGTGGTTGCAGCACAGACACTGCCTCACATAGGGATGGGCACGAAAATTAAATCCGTTTGAATTTCGTATTCGTTAAATCAATATTTGCCCATTTTAATTTTCGTATTCGTTAGTCGATACGAAAATCAAAATGCCTAATTCATATTCGTACGAGTACGAAAATTAATTTTCGTTATGACGATATGAGTTAATTTTGTTCCACAAAAATTAATTTTCGTATTTTCCTGGTAGGTTACAGACTGCAAATAGGGATCGAGTTTTGGCTTTTCTGCATTAAAATAAGCCGAAATACATATTTGTGTACAGCGCGAGTTTCTGGATAACGCAATCTTTATTTAGATCATTGTAACACAATGCTTATTCAAACATACATTCCAGCTACCTTAGTATGCGCGTTGAACCAGGAGATTGTCCCTAGGTCAAGCATTGTGCAAAATACTGACTCAAGATAGTGTATGTACGATTGGACTAAACAGCGACAGTACTTGCACAATATGAACAAGCTCTTTGGGTTAACAAAGTTTAGAATGCTTTCTGTAATACCCACCCTCTGGAGACGATATCGCCGACCCCCCTCGGATTTTTGTGGCAAGTAAATTTTTTACAATTTCAGACACAAAAATTGCCAAAATCGCCTGCAAAACAGCACTTTTTAGCTGTATTTCAGCCCAAATTAGCGATTTTTAGCCAAAAAATTGCGATTTTTTCGATTTTTGAGCGTTTTTTAGTGCCCAACCCCTCCCAAAATTTATGCCATCAAGTGCTTAACTGTTCCACCACCATAAACATCTGCTTCCCATTGAGATCTCTTTAACCACAAGCAAATCTGCAGAAGCAGTGAGTGTTCTGTGCATCTAAAGATGAATGACTCAATTGGAGACAAGTGCAAAAATAGCTTCTCAATGAAAGCATCGCACAAAAGAACAACGCAAGTGCAATTAGCAAAGCGACTCATTAGTTTTTGTCTGTCTGATCTGCTCAAAAACTCACTCTTCACCATGCCAGATCCTCCTGATTGGGACCCCGAGATTTTTCCGACTCCCCTCCGATTTTTCTGCCAAGTAATTTTTTCATCAAATTTTTTACAATTTCGTACACTAAATACGTACAATACTTTTAGGTATATTTCCGCCCGAATTAGCGTTTTCTGGTACGCAAGCCCCCTACCCTAGAATTTGGACTCAGACCCGAACACGCCCCATACCCGCAATCCCCGCCTCCCTCGTTATACCAGTCTCTGTATGAAGCTTTTGACTTGACACCGATTTTACGACATACAGAAGTCCACAAAAAGCAGTTTTTCTGAATTCAGCCAATCCAGTCATTTAATTGCACGCACAGCCAAAACATGCAGGAAAGTTCAGAATTCTGCTGCTTAAATACTACGCCACGTCACAGTAAAGAATAAGACTAGCGGGTTCGCACCAAAAGGTCATAATTTGGGTCTGTGTTCACCACCCGGTTGAAAATACGGGTGACTCCTGAGCTTTATCATCTCAACTGTAGCTAGCGCTTCCTTCGATACTCTTATGTCCTCGTTTATAGCAGCTATCAGCTCGTCTGAAATAGTAAAAGGAGTAAATGTTAATATATCTATCTATCTAGTAGATTAGACATTACCTAAACTATCAAACGAACGCATCTCTCTAACGAAGCCGCTGATAACCAGCTTTATCAAAGAGCCGTAGAAGTCAGAGGGGAATGGGTGCAGAATGTGAGCTTCCTAAACTAAATAGAATGCTAATTAGGCCGACTAGAGTCTGGGCTACCATGGTTTGCTTTCTGTTCTTGAAGTGCGGGTTCCAACCTATACTCATCACCATCTGATGCACTGGTCCGTTGTCTATATTGGCCCAGCCGTAATACACGCCGCATGCAAAGTCGCCCGGCAGACGCTCCACTGCCGACTCGTCCAGGTTGGCTGAAACTCTTCCTCTCAATACGTACTATTCGAGGCCAAAACTTGCAATTAAAGCTGCCAAATAACGTGTAACAGCTAAAAACAAGCAAAAAACTACAGAAAAGGCTTCTAGAAACACCGATTTATCCTAAATATCATATCACCAGTGTAAACGCACAATCGGGGTACCAAAATTCTATCAGTTGATTTCTAAGCCAGTTTGTCCACTACCAGTACTTGTATTTTGGGGACTTAGGCAAAAACTGTTTCAGGGGGGTGAGGCGATCGCCTTTTCTAAATAGGGATATCCCCAAGCGCCCTACCAAACATGTACGTACAGGCAAACCTACAAACACGCAATCGGACACCGGTAAATACACTCTGGCTCATTTATCTATCGCTGGTTCTACTATTTGGCTGAAATTTTACTTGGTTTTGCAACCAATCTGGCGCATACTTTAGGACTATATAGATAAATCTTTAAATTTTATCCCTGAAAAAGTTATGAAAATTTGTCCAGTAAATCATTAGTTATCAAGGTTTTTATATAGATTTTGTTTTTTTTTGTGTTTTATTGTTATTTTATTATCAAAATTTTACACCCCCTTTGCAGAATCCTGGGTACGCCACTGCATGCTGGCATATCGCGATCGCCTTCCAAAACTCATTGAAATTGACGGCGGCGATGTGGAAGTGCAAAAGTAGTGATTTACTGGACAGATTTTCATATTTTTTCAGGTATAATATTTGAAGGACGTGCCATGTTGTACTAAAGTATGAGCCACAGATTGCTCGCAAAACAGCAAAATTATAGCCAAATGAAACCGGCAGGCGATAGACAAAGCAAAGACAAAACAAAATGAAACAAACTACTAAATAAAGCCAATTAACCACTGATGCCACAGGTGTGCAACACACTCACAACGGGTTAACGTAAGAAAACAGTTCCGCACCTGTGGGACATCCCAACTGCTTGCCGCCTCTGCCGAACCCATGGATGACCTTGCCATGAGCGAAGTAAGGGAAAAGCCGTTCAAGCGTCCTAGGCGTTAGCATCTGCACATCCATTTATGGCAGAAATCGACGAGTACCATCCAAAATCAGTGCCAATTACGCAATACACACAACACACCTACGCAGAAGTAACTCCGGATTGGCGGCAGACCACGTCATGCAATAGTTTACACTGGCCGAAAGTCAAACTTTATCAAACTCAAGGCCGTGTCGATTTCTCCAGTTTCTCTAGCGAGCGCGCTGCGACGCTGCGAAGAAAAACCGGTTGATCGTCACATTGATAAATTGCACAAACGGACACGGCCTTTTTTAGATCGCTTTCCAAGGCGCCAATATTTTGAAGCAGATCGGGCAGCCCAGCCAAAACACTGAGCTGCAGTTTAGCCGTCGCCGACTGTTGATAGACAGATGCCGAGTTTTTGCTCCGCTTCCACTGATCGCTCATAAAACGCTCAAGTGCCGGCCAGAGTTCGCCGATTACCCGTCGGTAAATAAAGTCGCCGCTTAGAGTGGCCATCGTCAGTATCACCTAAAATGGAAAAATATAAAGTTCACTAACTCTAACTGTCTGAGAAGGGAGCACACCTCAAATGCTTTGGCTGAAACGATTTTGTCGCTGTCTCTGAATCTCAGAACGACCCCAAACCAATTCTGATGTACCATAGGGAGAAGTTGATTTTCGTGCCGAGACACTGCAGTCAGGGCAGCTTGAATCAGGTCCAACACTGCCAATCGCAAGGGTAGGTAGTCAGTGCTGACTAAGTGTTTGGTTCGTTTCAGTATATCCACTGCTTGAGCCACGTGTTCCGGGGGCTTTGACTTTTGCTCTCCCTCCGCGTCTGAATCGTCCGCATCGTCGAAGGGCGGAGCACTGGTGGGCGGAGTTTCGGAGGCGACCGGAAACCACCTGGGAAGAGCGCGAGTGAAGCTCAACAACACCTAAAAAGGCAAAAACTATCAATGAAATTTTGCTACAGCTACTTCTGAGTGTGTTCGCAATCTGGGGCTTTTCATTACTCCCGACCTAAAATTTGACCTACCCCCTCAGGAAATTTTTAAAAGAATTTTGTATAGAAAGTTATGATAGCTCCTAACCCCTTAGGAATTCAAAATTCTACCCCATCAGTCAAAATGCTAGCCCATGTCTGCCTGGGGTCCGGTTATGGCTAATCATATTTTATCATGCTTTGAACTAAAGGATCCTGATTTCCTCGCTAAAATGTTCAAAACTTACGTAAAGAGAAGAATATTCAGAAAAGTGAACATGTGAAGCGTTTTTTTACTTCTAAGATCCCTGGATCCCTGTATTTGGTTTTCTCCCATATGGAATTCTTCTAGTACATACATGGGCCGGACAAATTGGTGGAGGTAGTCCAAATCTGAAAATTTGGGGGTGGGCCTACTAATTTGGGGGTCGCGGCCATTTTGGTGGGTGGGGTCAGGAAGAAAAATCGGCTTCAGTTGGGTAAGTGGGGACAACTACCACCAGAATAAATTTCACTTACTTACTTTTACATACTACTAATAGAATGAAACGTGAACAGGACGGATTAACCAAGTTTCTTCGGCAAACAGACAAGTCTATTTTGTATTGCCAAAATACGAGTTACCTTGACAAACAAGAGACAATGAAGGTGATGATGGGTGTCCAGAGACAGCAGAATCTCCTGTACCATGTGTTTCATCTTGTCGTAGATAGCGGCATCGTTGCATAACTCCAGAATGGCAGCAAGAACCAGTGGACACCTGAAATCGATAACAACTTTGGTTGCTGAGTTTTTTCGCAGTTTCGCACCGGAGATTCAGTCTAAAGTGTCGCAGCTTGACTTCCAGACCAAAGATAAGCAAATCGGCATTATCAGCGATTAGCTGTGATACGGTACTGAACTGATTTGCATGGGCCAATTTGCGCAACCCGCATTCGGCATATTCCACCACCGCCATTTGGGCGCTGTTTAGTCTGTCGAGAATGGGGTAAAGCGCCTGGAAAGTAAAAACTAACTTAGACTTAAGATTTTCTAACAAACAATCACTTGCAACAATTGCGGTCTGCAGTTATTTCCGGCTGCTATCGTAGAGGCTGTGAGGGCTCTGATCAGTGTACAGGCCAGCACTGTATCCTTGGAATGGTCCAGTCGTAGGTCGCTCACCACACTATCCTCTGGGCCTCGCTCAAGTTGGATGGAAATCAGATTCTCTGCCGACACCTCGATGACAGTGTCCAGAAGTGCCGGGGCGACTAGGCTTTTCTCCATAATAAAACTGACAAACAGGGGAATTTGTGGCTCTTTGGAGTCCAAGAATAGATCCAGCAGTAGATCGAAGATTACCTGAAAAGTTCTGTAGTCAGACAGACAGACAGACAGACAGACAGACAGACAGACAGACAGACAGACAGACAGACAGACAGACAGACAGACAGACAGACAGACAGACAGACCTCTCTATCACCATCGTCAGCCAATCTTCCAAAAATCTTTTCCATAAGCTTCGAATCTGCCAAGAACTTCAGGGGGATGTGCGGCCAGTCCTCTAAAAACAGAACAGATTTCATCGGAAGACAGCCGCCAACATAGCGTAAACTTTACCAGACTCTGTGACAGTATTTCCGAAGGCGATTCTTTGCACATCGAACTCCGCAGCTTGGCACAGTGCCTGCATCATCTTTCTCAAATGCAAATCAGAGAGGCAAATTCTCCTAATTCCTTCTTTGCCCAGCGCTTCCAGCAGCCCACAAATCTGTTGCAGAGCAGTTACACCCAACTCGGCGCTGCTCTTCCTCACAGCCATAGGCAACTGGTTGCACGACTGGAACAAGTTCTCCTCGAATCTCGTCAAAGCTTCCGGCCATTTTGTGGGACAATCTCTGAGAGAATCCAGAACATTTCTGGCTAGGTCTTGGATTTCAGGAGAAGAATCGTGGACGCAGAGGACTAAAGAATCGAGGAGTGCGTTTCTGCAGCTTTTCAAAGTTCGGTAACAGTTGGTAAGCAATTGTTGCGTCAGTTGAACCAAGCTCAGTCTGACAAGAACGTTCTGGTGCGACAGTAGACAGCGAAATAATTTGGTGGTCAGTTTAGAGACGTTGTTTCCGGTAGTTTCGAACCAGTCTTTAGTTCTGACAGTAATGAGCCCAGTGGAAAGGTCCTCAGAAGGGGCAGTCTCCAATGTTTGGTCAGGCAAAATCTGAATAGTCAGATTTCCAAACAGTTCAACAGACTTTAGAACGACTCTGTGTTTGCTGGCCGAATCGGCCGTTGCCACTTGGACACAGCCCATCAAAATACCGGGAGCCACGGCGGCCAAACAGTCAGCACCGACCGGACCATTGCCTCTTGTCATAAGCAATAAACAGTCGAGCGCTGCCACTTTGATCTCGGCGCTTTTCTCACTCTTACACAGCTGCAGTAGAACGAATACTTTGTGGCCGAACTCTGGTAGACAGGACTCGCAATAAAATTGAGACAACAACCGATGGTCACTAGCTGTAAGGGCAGCTAGAAAACAAGCGACCACAGCCAGTTTCAATGCTTCGCTGCCGCGCAAGTTGGCCGAGTGGCGGGGGTCGGAAATGACATGCAAAAGCACACTCAAAGTGTCCTTTAGAAAAGAGAACTCGCGCACTTTGGACCGATTTAACAGCTGGTTGAGAGTTTGCACAAGTTGTAACTGGTCCGAGCTGGACGTGTCCGTCTTTTTCAGCTGCATGCGAAGAGGGGAAGCGAGAATGACTAGATACTGTTGCACCTCATCGTCTGACAGACCACTGAGCACCTCCGACAACTGAGCAAGCTTAGTCTGCAGGTCGCCGGTATGCATCAGCACTCCCACACAAGCCTGCTGAACGCGAACAAAGTTTGGATCGGGCTCGGAGAACAAGACCATCTAAAAGTTGGAGAGACATACAGAAGCTATATCAGTCAATCCCTTTTATGGTACCGGTACCTAGGCTAGTTGCACCACATATGGTACCCCTACCTTCGCATTGGTACCTGTTCCGGTACCATATATGGTGTCACTCCCTTCAGATTTCGTACCGTACACAGGACCGGCACCCATGGCCATGGATACCATGGTACCACCACAGTACCCGAATGTGGGGCTACCATATATGGTGCCGGTACCATAAACGGCGTTAAATGCCAGACTGTATATTAACAAAACAGAAAATGCACGTGTAACAGGAAGTCCGACCGGTACGTAATCTGCAGCCACTACTCAGATTTCTCAAGCAGCAAATGTTTTACAATGTCGAGCAGTGAAATATCGATTTTAGCAACATGATAAATTAGGGTTTCGTAGCGAAAATTGGGTGTTTCGTACTGGACGGACGACTCAAATTTTGGCTGACACCGTGTAGAGATAGCCGTTTTCATAACAGAACGTTGGTTAACTAAGATAGACAAAATACAAAGAACAGTGTTCTGGTATTGGTTTGGGAAGAGACCCAAATCGCCACTAAACAGTAGACAAGTAAAATTGTCAATCAGTTTATTTCACTTCATCGTAACAAGAACAACGATGTAACAATAACCTAGAATTTGTCAAAGCCTTTCTTGGCTGATTTGCTTCTATAAACCTTCAAGACGTTGAATCGGACAGTCTTGCTCAATGGGCGGCACTCCCCCACCGTCACTATGTCACCTTGTCGCACGTCTCTGAAACAATCACCTGAATTCTGGCACCGTTTCCTGCCATAGAGGACTGAACACAAAAGCGGAAACAACAATCTTTCAATGGAACTCTGTATCATATACGTAACAGGGGTTCGGGGCTCTGCCCACATTCGACTTAGGCCAGACCGGACATGGCCAAAAGGGACTGACACCCTCAGGCCGCCGCTACCCCCACAGGAATTTTTGGAAGAATTTTATATAGAAATTAAATTATGATAAAACTATGCCTAGATTAGGCCGCGTCGGTGGCTCAGTGGGTAGCTCGCTGCCTCTGAGTCACGGCGGCCGCTGCATCCCTAGTGGTTGTAGTGGTTCATCCTCTCGGCGTGGCAAGTTTCTTGCTGCAAAGAGTTGGTCGTCGGCACAACGCTCCACCCAGGCCACCAAAAGCTGGTTACAGCAAGTAGGTAAAAATGGGAACCAACTGGATCTGCCATTGCACCAAAGCCGCTCCACAGCATGCCACATTGGAGAAAAGATCAACGACGTCAGGTGCCGTCTGAGAAACCGGCAATAAGGCCAATACCGGTTTGGCCCCTTCGCCGGGCGGCCGTTGGGAGCTGTCGGCACCATGACGTCACCACGCCAGGCGCTCTCTTAGTACCTGGCGCCCAACAGCATGGCTAGCGTGGCTTGGCAGTGAAAGGAGGGCAAACGTCCGAGATGACGAATACGGGGGTTGCGCAATGGACCGCAGAGGTCTGAGCGTAGGGCCGTAAGGCCCCCCCACACATCGGATCGGATCGATGCCTAGATTAGGTCTAAATGAGCTCAAAATGGCTTAGCGAAAAATAAGCCTAAACACCTTGATTTTAGTAATTGCCATCCCCTCAAACCACCCTCAGGACTTGAAAATTTGTCTGGACCGGACCCCGATCGGGACTCCGCCCCATCCTTCTAGACGATTTTTCCGACCTCGACCACCCCTCCGATTTTTCTGGCAAGTAAGTTGTTGATCAAATTCTTTGATTTTTTTTAGAATTTCAGACATTAAAAAGCAAAGCAAAACAGCACATTTCAGCTGCATTTGAGCCCAAATTAAATTAGCGTCTTTAGTACCCAACCCCACTCCCCTACAATTTCGGCTCATACGCCGGCCGGCGCCAGACAGCCCACAACCCCTTCGACGGATGAACTGTCACATGTACGCTACGTAAGATTAGTTTTGTCAAAACTTTGCATAAAAACTGCTCTGAAAAATCCTGAGGGCGTAGCGGCGGCCCAGGCAGAGTCTGAAGGGCCAACAACTCACCCCTTTTGCCATTTCTCGAGCAGCTTGAACCCAAATTGCGGTGGGCAAACAGACACAGGACCAAAGTTGTGGTGGTAAAGAGTTTACCTGAAGCAAGGGCTGCAGTGGACTGACATGTTTTTATGTCGCTTCTCGAAGCGCTTGTACTTCTTGACAAAGTGCAGGTAGTCTCTGCGGATGACCACAGTCCGCTGCATTTTGGTCTTGATCACCACTCCACTCAGAATGCGTCCTCTGATCGATACATTGCCCGTGAACGGACACTTCTTGTCTATGTAGGTGCCGAACGTTGCCTGCATTACAATTCACCATTAGTACACTCAGTTGGCTGCCAGCTTATTTTTTACATTTTTCGTTTATATTTGGCTTTTATATTTGGTTAAGAACAGGAAGAAACGTAAATGGTTAGGTGCAGGGACGGGACTGGTATAAATACCCTATACCCCATACATGTAACAGGTCATCCGCCGAAGGGGGAGGGGGTTGGGGGGGTCTGGCACCGGCCGGGGGGTCTGAGCCAAAATTTTGGGAGGGGTAAGGGCGCTAAAAAACGCTCAAAAATGGAAAAAATCGCAATTTTCGGGCTAAAAATCGCCAAAAATCGCTAATTTGGGCTGAAATACAGCTAAAAAGTGCTGTTTTGCAGGTTATTTTGTCAATTTAGTGTGTGAAATTGTAAAAAATTTCAAAAATTTACTTGCCAGAAAGGGGTCGGTGAAATCGTATCGGGGAGGGGGTGTCCTATCCGGGGGGGTCTGGCCTAAGTCGGGTGGGGGCAGACCCCCCCGTTACATGTCATGCTATACCCATACATGGGCCGGGAAAATCCAAGAGGGGTCTGGAGGTCTCAAAAAACTAAAAAAACGCCAATTTTGCCTTAAAAATGCATAAATTTTGTTCTTTGGGGGTTTGGCCGGCCGAGGGAGGAATCGGTATCTATCACCACACCCTAGCTGGTACCTCCACAGTTCCCGAACATACCATAAATGCTACCAGCACCGTAAACGGTGTGCCTGACTGAATTAGGAGGACGATAAAGGAAAATTAACACGAAAATGCTATTTTTCAGCCAAAATTTGTATTATTTATATACAAATACTGAACTTTGCAAAAGCCAAGTTTTGCAAGCCGACAGTCCAGGAATCTACTCAATATTTGGCTGCTAAGTAGGGATGCAAATGGTATAAAAAATACCAAATACTAGATGGTATTTTCTATACCAAATAATACCAAATAATTCCAAATAGTTGATGAACAGGTCGCTAGCTGTTTGTAATGAGCGCAAAATCATACTTTTTGTTTTTTTTCAGCAAAAATATATAAGTTTTGCCTCAGTGGAAGAGTTTTTGTTGCGTCTAAAAGAAATCTAGTCATGCCGAGAAAGAAAACAAGCAGAATTTGATGGTTTTTCACTGACTGGGGAAATGGGCAAGCACGTTGTGACGTTTGCGGTCTAGGCTCGGTCTCGATAAAGGGGCCGTCCATAAACGACGTCGTTCCAAAATCCCGATTTTTCGGACCCCACTTCTCCCAAAATCGCCTTGTGTCGTTTCATGGGGGCCCCCTCCCACTTTTTGAGAATTTTCCATGAATGGTTGTTATAAGCTAAACTGGTCAGAATTCTTTGTTGTTTTGTTGCTCAGAAACGGTAAAGAGACGTGTTGTTCTGCGTATCTGCATTGTTAAACTTTTAGTAAATTAGAAATAAAGAGAAAACTCTGAACAGAAGAGCTCTGACATGGTATACAGTCGCAAAATATGCTGAATTTATCGCTTAAAAGCTAACTGTTTAGTTATTTAAACTACAGGGTGTCCCAAAAAAAATGACAACATTTCTTTTTGCTGCCATTTTCGCAATTTTTGACCAAATTGTCTGAAATTTGAAACTTAAGTGCCAAAAAAGTGGGAATTTTATGTGTTAAAGTTTGGTGCATTAGGAGTGACCCAATCCTGAGAAATTGAACAATATATGAAATTGAGAAATTTCAATTAATATAGAAACAGCATCAAGAACGGAAACTTTACTTTTTGCTGTATCTTCTTTAATTTTTGTCGGAATTGGATGAAACTTTGAATATAGACGCAGATATTTTGTAGCTCAAAAGTTCTGGCATTAATCAGTCCATATCGCTAGTACTTGGAAACTAAAGAAAATCAGCGTTTTTACTGCAGCAAAATGAAGAACGTGGAAACTCTGAGAACTAAGGAATAAGAACACCATCCAGATGACCGCCGTTTGAGTTAATACACTGCTGCAACCGTTTCCCATACGCATCAGAAACATTTCTTAGCAGGTGACAGACTGAATTACGCTTACAGGAGCTTCTTTACAGCTAAGGGGCGCGGAAATCAATGTTGTCGTTGTATTGTGATCGTGATTTTTTATGTCAAGAGCTGGGCTGGGTTCATGCGCCATCTTTTGCTCTTCAAATCAACCCGTTATTCTGCGCATATATTCAAACTTTCATTCAATTCCGACCAAAATTAAAGAAGATACAGCAAAAAGAAAAGTTTTCATTTTTGATGCTGTTTCTACATTTAATTCAAATTTCTAAGTTTTATATATTGTTGAATTTCTCAGGACTGGGTCAATCCTGATGCACCAAATTTTAACACATAAAATTCCCACTTTTTTCGCACTTATGTTTGAAATTTCAGACAATTTGATCAAAAATTGCGAAAATGGCAGCAAAAAGAAATGTTGTCATTTTTTTTGGGACACCCTGTATTTGGTATTATTTGGTATAAAAAATACCAAATAATACCAAATACCTAGAAAATACCAAATAATACCGAATAATACCAAATAATACCGGATACCATTTGTAGGGACCGGCAACGGCGGCCATTTTTGCGCCGTACCGCGTGCCTAATTTTCTTCGCGCGTTTTCACCACATTGGTGTCACGGCGGTCAAAATCATCTTTTTTTAAAAAATGCGGCTAGAAAAGCGCGTTCTTTTTTTATGGTTATTTGTTTTGATTATTTTAACATAACTATTCACCCAAATCGCCTTGGTATACGCTAAGCTGCGGTTGTTTTTGGCTAAAATAAGCGGAAAAACAGCGTCAGTGTAAAAAAAAGTTTATGATCTCAAAAGGTGCGCCCGACGGTAATAAAGAGGCATTGATCATCTTTCGTTTGAGCCATTTTTTTCGGCATCGATGCAGCCAAAGATCCCGGAAATCAGATTGAAATTTTACATGGTTAAGCATAGGCGGAATTGGTATTTTTTCAGAAAACGAAAGTTTGCTCTTAAACAAAGAACAAATAAAAAAGGTGCGCCCGCTTAAATTTTAGTTTGGGTGTTGCTCTTACTCAAATGACTGAGCATTGGTCTCCTAGGTCCGCCAAAGATCCCGGAAATTGGGTTAAAGTTGATGAGGTCGTTAAAATTAGGGGGTATCGAATACGAACGTATTGGTGATCCTGAGCAGCCCAAAGCCAATGGTTTTAATTTTGCTTCTTTACATTACTTCAGTAGTTTTGCGTCTCTGCTAATCAATATAAGGTGAATCTTGCTCAGGCTTAACGTGTGTAGTCAATAAATATGGTACAAAAGCGGAAAAAACCTGTAATCGCTTATTCGAGTTAACTTCATATAATTCGTTTTCATTCATATGTCAGTGGAATTTCTTCAAATTTTCAGCATTTATTCATAAGTATGATAGATATGTTTTGCCCAAATTTGAGTTGCATGTTCCAACGCAAACAGGCACAGAAGGCAGTCCAGTAACGAACGAAAGTCGGAATTTCTCACGAAAGTACAAACCCCCCTCACCCCCGGCCCATGTATGTTTGGAGGGAAGGCGGAAGGGAAGGGTTGGGGTGTCTGAGCCCAAATTCGGAGTGTGGAGTGCTAAAAACGCTCAAAAACAGCAATTTTGTGCTACAAATCGTATAAAAAGGCTGATTATGCCTCGGGTACCACTTGCAGCTAAAAAGCGCTGTTTTACAAACAATTTTAGTGTCTGAAACTGTAAAAAAAAATTGAGCCAGAAACATCGGAGAGGGAGAGTGGAAAAGATCGTTTTGGTGGGGTACTCCCCTATCTGGGGGGGTTGTCCCAAGTCAGTGGGAGCGTGGGAGGGGAGCAGAACCCCAGCCCCGCTGTGACATGTACAAATGTACCTGGAAAACACAGGAATACCAGTTCACACTCTACTATTCAGTTCTAGTTGTTCGAGCTACCAAGGTGTTTGGGCTTAGGTGTAGCTGGGGGGAACAGGGAAGGTCACAAATGGACTATATATTAATTAATTAACTTTCTTATCACTATACGACTCCGGAACGTGCCCTATACTGATGCGTACGCCTTTGGGTATTTTTATATTTGAAAAACAGGCCCTTAGGAGCGTGCCCTGTACAGGCTTAGGCTAAGGCTTAGGGAGCGTGCCCTATACCGATGCGTCCCCTAGGGGTACTTTTATGTTATTAAAACAGGCCTTCCGGAGCGGGCCCTATACTGATGCGTCCCCTAGGGGTATTTTTATATTTGGAAAACAGGCCCTCCAGCATACATGGGCCGGGGGGTAAGGGGGGTTTACCCCCTCGCCGGCCAATACCCGCCTCGGCCGTCCATACATACATACTCCATACCCCCCTCGCCGGCCCCCCCCCCGAGGTCTCCAGACCCCCCTACCCCCCTCCGGATTTTTCTGGCCCATGGATGCCCAGAGCGTGCGTATACTGATGTGTCCCCTAGGGGTATTTTTATATTTGGAAAACAGGCCCTCCAGAGCGTGCCTATACTTTTGCGTCTCTAGTGGTACTTTTATATTTGGCAAAACAGGCCCCCCGGGGCGTTCCCTATGCTGATGTAGTGATCACTAGACTCGCCAGGCGAAGGGCTTTCAAATGATATATAACATGACCGTTTTGGACGATTTTGAAATTTTGGAATATTGCCAAAAAATAATCGATTATCTATATTTATCGATAAAACTTGTTAATTTATAATTAACAATGGTCATTAAAAACATTAATTTCTGTTTGCGATCGGTTCCTGATTTCCGCCCCCCGCAGCTACACCTGGTTCGGTGTTTGTTCGGTATATAAAGGTGGTAGACGCAGTCCTACAGTCTTGGTATATAAAAAATGTAAAAGAAAATCGCATTGCGATTAGAATGACACCGGTCCCATCAAAATCGGCGCAGGGGTTTACGAGACAGTCTGATAAAGTACATCCGTCATATCGGTATGCACGTTGCGGTCAACTTTCTAGGAAGAAAAGGTGGCACGCTGGGTGACGCAGTTAAACGGTCATAACTGGCTTAATATCCGGCCAATTCCGTTCCGGTTTGTTTTGTTAGACTGTATAAAGTGTGCTCTTTTCAATTCTGAAGCCCAATTTCGCCTAGGGGCATTTTGAATTTTCGCGTGCCGGTCCCTACCATTTGCATCCCTACTGCTAAGTGGGGAGTAGATCCCTGGACTGACCGACGGCTGCAGATTAGCATAGAAGAAAGAAAGGAAGTGAGGAGAACCGACCTCTCTGGGAGTTTTGAATCCGAGTCCCACATTCTTGACGTACCGCAGTTGTTGGTCGGTCTTCTTCTTGCCAATGCCGAGCGCTCGTTTCTTTCCGTTCAAGAAGACGGTCGGCTGCTTTTGGAAAGCTCGCTCCGTCTGAATAACACTATTCACTCCAGCCCACTTTTCTCCATATTTGAGAGGAGAGGGCACGCCGTGTAGAGCTCTGCCCTAGTCCTTGCAATGCAAATTTCTCACCTGCTCGTGCTCAGCCATTGCTTGCATCTTTTTAGTTTTTACTCAGTTCACGCAGACCACCACCACACGATAAACCACCGCTCAGACACTAAAAAATACGCATGGGCACAACGACAACACAAAAGTTGGCTGACATCAGTACTCCGATTGTAAATTTGCAACAACAAACACGATCAAATCTGGTATCAAACGATTGCTTTCGATCTCCTGATTATTACTTACTTACACACCAACAACTACTAATTACTGCAGCTATGTCAAGTTCTACCCCAGATTATACGTTTTCGGCCGCCTTGAGCAGGTGTTGTAAATCGGTAAAATTCCAGATTCTACATCTTT
>JASANB010007131.1:0-75554 GCA_030248155.1 Sabatieria punctata
GCATTAAAATCAGAGAACCTGACCTGACGGTTAGCCGGAAGCAGGCGTTTCAGTGGCATGCGTTTTGGGCAAGTGCAAAACTTGCGGAACGACCAGATCTAAAATTTTCCCGAAGTTATCAAACGAACTGGCCACCCCAATAGCATTGTTGGCGTAATGAGTGCACTACGTGGGATGTCACTGCCAGAACCACGCAGGTTTCATTCGTCACCACGCCAGTATTTGTTAGGTTCAACGCTGTCACATTCCCAGACAAGCACAAGACGATGAAGATACACGCTTTGGCGGGGTCCGGGGTGTAGTGCACACTAGATATCAGCTGAGAAAACAGTGCGTCGGCAGCAGAGGCTGAACGGGTTCCAAGATCGGAGACAGGATAAGCATAAAAGAGAAAGTTAGAAGTGATCGAACAGCGGCCGTAATCGAAACACAGTTCCATATTGCAGCTTCTGTTTGAGGCAGTGAGCAGGCGTTCCAGATCGGAGACAGGCGGAGAACGAGGCCAGGTAATGATATCTCAGGTCGATTTCTTTCAGCAGCTTCTTTGCGAGCAACCTCTGCTTGTGCGATAGCACTGTGCAGATTGCTCAACCCGCTCCTTTAAAAATCAGTGAAAACTTGAGCTTCTCAGACGGCATAAGAACAAAAACAGTACACAACTGCAATGAATACCTTTGACAGCAACCGTAGTTTGTATCTTTTTGTAAGCGTTTGTCTGTTCTGCGATGGCTTGACTGGGTGACTGCGTCGTTTCCACTCCAACGACCTGAGTTCGTTAAGCACCGACGTCCGAATGCGGTTGAGATCATCGACGCGCGATCTCAGATCGAAGCCACTGGCATGCACCGGAACACCAAATTCATCAAAAAAAACTAAAAACAGCCGACTTTCACCGAATCAACACGTACTATTTTGCTTACCTAAAACTGATGTCATTATCGAACGGACCGATCGATCTAATCGTGGCTTGCTCTGCCACCGTCAGCATGTAATAGCACAGAAAGGACGCAGACAGCAGAACAAGTATGCACATCAATATCAAAAGGCGCACAGAGCAATTGCGTCTGAAGCAGGTGCCTGACAACTTCCTGTCCGGACTGCGCCCAAACACAGATTCCTTTGTTAGCAGCAGAGGCGACTCCCGCATCAACAAACGATCCGGAGTAAGCGATCGACGATGACAGCGCATTTCCATTGCTACACCTTTCCGTCAAACATGCAGAAGCGTCGCTAACAGTAGCAATTTCGGCAAAACCGTACACTAATCTTTATTGCAACGGAATGGATAGAAACTTTACTTGAACCTGATCGAAATAGAATGTCGGGCAAAGAACAATCACAACTAAGGCTCACAGACTTTTGCACCAAGTTAAACGAGCCTAATCGGCATGGATCACACGCTCTAGCCACACTGAATGAAGCGCATCTCTAGCTCTTGTGTTTGAGGAACTGGTAGACCACAGAGAAATCCTTGGACTGAAATTCGGGTGACTGGCATAAAAGACGGTAAATCTGATGCGCAACTGAGCCCAGAGGAGTGGCACTTTGAGTTTCAGTGGCTGCGTTCTGCGCTAGACCTAAGTCCTGCAACAAACACCTGAAACTTGCTTCAACATGCAATTTACCTTAGTCATTAGAGTTAAAAGCCAAACCGCCAGCATATTCTCGAGAGGACGGAACTCCTTCAATAATGCCAGGAACCGGATTGTAGGTGTCGCTGGCCCAACATCGGCCCGTACTTGTGTTCATTATTTTCGCCAGTGTCTCTTTATCTAAGCCCAATCTGAAAACGCAGTATGTACGGTTAACAAAACCCATCAATCGTCTGAAGGTGTGCGTAACCTAAAGCTAAACAACTCCCCATGCCTAGTTGCTGCGTATGATGTTGTAGTAACTTTTTGTCCGTTCAGACTACAGTAGGAGTAGCCAACTGTTACAGAGCAGGAAGAGACAGAAAGTCCGGCAGTCTCCTTTAACAACACAGCCCTCCCCTTTTGGTTGTCGGAGTGTGCAGGACAGCGCCGGTTTGGCCCCATTTATCTACTTGCCATTGCTGACTTTCGACGGCCTGGGCTGGGATTTGTGTCGACTACTTCCCATCTCCTCGACAGGTTTCCAACCCACAAAGACACCGCCTCAACGGGTGCCGGCCGGAGCCGCAGATTAAACAGATGTAGTAAACAGCTAGAGTTGTAAAAAATTTTGAAAGACAAAGAAAGCTTTTTAACCCTTCCGAACTCGCACAAAATGTTCTAAATACTAAAAAAATTGCAAAAATTTGCTAAAAAAACTTAAAAACTAAACTTAACTAAAACTAAAAAAAAACTGATAATGATCAAACACCCCGTTCGATGGTTTGAGCATATGTACAACAGGTCATCCGCCTAAGGGGTAATGGGGGTTGGGGGTCTGCCGCTAGCCAGCCGGAGGGTCTGAGCTAAAATTTTAGGGAGGGGGTTCGGTACTAAAAATCGTAAATTTCGGCTCAACTGTAGCTAAAAGCTGCTGTTTTACATGGCGATTTTGGCAATTTTTGTGTCTGAAATTGTAAAAAAAAAACAAAAATTTGCTAAAAAATTTCTTGCCAGAAAAAACGGAGGAGGGGGTCGGAAAAAATCGTCTGGGTGGTCCCGATGGGTTTTCTGGTCTAAGTTGGGTGGACCCCCATGTTACGTGTGTGTCAGTAAGTGATACTTGAAAGATTGAGAAAAGACTCAAACAGAGTAAGCGAAAACTTACCGCTGTCCCAAGTTCATCGCCTCAGAGACACCAATCATAGAGATGGCCAACATCATGTTGTTGCAAATTTTAGCAGCCTGTCCGGTGCCGGAGTCTCCACAGTGAACAACGTTTTTACCCATCAACTTTAGAAACGGTTCGGCACGCTCAAATGCTGCCTTTGTGCCGCCAACCATAAACGTCAGCGTGGCATTCTCGGCCGCAACAACTCCTAAACTCATTACTTCCTTCATACGGTTAGACAAAAATGCAGTACGTAGGTAAAAGAAACACCGACAAAGAAAGGTTGAGAGAGTTTTAGCCACCCGCCACTCACTGATCGACAAAAGAATACTTGGTAGATAGAAAATATTATAATAAAATTTCCCCGAGACGATTTTTCCGACTCCTCCGATTTTTCTGGAAAGCAATTTTTTAGCAAATTTTTCAATTTTTTTAGAATTTCAGACAAAAAATTGTCAAAATAGCCTGTAACACAGCATTTTTTAGCTGTCTTTCAGCACAAATTAGCGATTTTTGACGATTTTTAGCCGAAAATAGATCTCGATTCACCGATTTGCCCGTAACACCCCTCGCTGATTTCGGCTCAGACCCTCCGGCGGCGCCAGACCCCTAACCCGCTTCGGCGGATGACCTGTTACATGTATGCTTAATAGATTTCGTGCTGGTTTTGGAGGTACCTTCTCCGACCCGATTATGAGGTGGTAGGAAATGACAAAAGTTGCAGAAAAATTAGATTTCCCAAAATTTGGGGTGTTGACGAAGTAGTCTAAAAGAAGCCACACATGCAACAGCTCCGGGGTGACCTGGGGGAGGGGGTATGGGGCTTTCATCAGGGGAGTCGAGGGGATTCCGTCCAGAGGGGGTCCAAAATTTTATAAAGCTCCAAAACGCTTGGAAATGCGTTTTTAGAACGTTTTTTCCAGTAAGGACGCTAAAAATCGCTATTTTAAGCTGCCAAATAGCGTTTTAGAGCTAAAAACAAGCAAAAATGACAAAAAGGGCTTCCAAGAACACCGATTTCTCTTAAATATCCGCAGTGGAAACGCCAAATTCGGTTTCGAAAGGCTTTTCAAGCGAATTTTAGGCTAAAAATTAGTGATTTCTGAGCCAGTTTGTTAGTACTGGAGCCACTACTAGGACTTGTATTTTTGGGTCAGGGGGTTCCTTAACCTGTCTCGAGGGGTGAGGGCGTTGGCCTTTCCAACTACGGGGTAATCCCAAAACCCCCTAGTACATGTATGGCGGAAGCCTATATCTTTAGGACTGGAGCATTAGATCCAGTTCAGCTTTGGCAGCTGAAAATACATAACTCAAAGTACTTATGTACTAGTGTGCCAACTTACAGCTCTCTAGCTCAGTTTCAATGTTGGGTCTGAATAGGGCAAAGGACCAAAAGGCGATCTGGCCAGAGAACAACTCTTAAGACTAAATGGCAGTTCACCGCTATTTAGACTGGATAATACAAAAAATCGAACCTCCAGACACAGGTGCATCGATATACAAAGACTGTTTCTGTTCAGCAGCCTTGGCCATTTGCTGGGAAGCGCTCGGGTCAATCGTACTGCCATCCATACAGAGAGTGTCGCTCTGAATCGCTCTAAACCATATAACTAAGGCAAGCACTGGTGATGTAGCACGACCCATACTCCAACAAACCAGACTTCCCCGTGTAGACTTGCAGCACATGAGGAGTGGAGGGCAACATGGTAATTATGTGCTTGCAAGCCTCGGCCACATCAGCAGGACTTTTGGCCACTTGAGCACCGTCCGTCTGTAACTCATAATAAGAAGGATACATAGAAAAGGTCAATCAGCGTCTTCAGTTTTAACATGCATTTTGCGAGAAAGTCAACTTAGGATGTTCAAGCAACTTTTTTTCGCGGATCCGGCTGGTATCCAAATATGTTAAAACAGATGTCAAACGAACACCAACGGTGCATGTTCGAACACCAGCGACCCCCTAGAACCGGAGCTGTACCCCCCGAAAGTTGGGTCGGTAGCCCCTTTTCGGCCATTTTCTCGACATTTACTCAAACGATCACCATTCACTCGTTTCTCAAGAGTCTGAAGAGGCGTGCACATGGTTGCATAGCCCTGACAGTTGCCTTTCAGATGCTGCACACAGCGCTTCCGGAACGTACCCGGTTAGCGAGATATTCTCCGAAACTACGAAATTTAGCGAAATTCCGACTCGATTTTTTTCCGAAAAATCGCTGTAACTTCTGCCATATATGCGGGGTCAAGCTGATTTTTGCTAAAAAGATAAAACGCAAAATGCCAAACAAAATTAACCTATTTCGGAGGCAAGTTGTTGGGGTCAGGGGGGGGTGTTTTGCAATTTGAAGCCAGTCAAAAAATATTTTGTTGCTCAGAATATAAAACAAACACACAATTCTGGTGCAGTTTTACCCGCTGATTACGAATATGAACTCGGTTTGCCTGGATTCCTTTTGGTTCGGGAGAAATTTGCATCCAAATCTTCGAGTGGCTGTATTTCTAAAGTGGCACTGCTCATTAGCATGAGCAAGAACCATGCTAGAAAGCAGTTTTTCTTATGTAGTTTTTGATGCTGATTCTGAAGATAATCATATTTTTTATCTACGTTGAGCAGTTCTGAAGATATGGGCATTTTGAGAATTTGCGAACAAAACCGTTGCAGTTGGTATGCAATGGTGGTTTGAAGCGTTACTCAATTCTGTCATATGCTAGATACAGAGCCATGGAATTAGCATCACCTAATGCAGTTTTTGCCGCTGATTATGAAAATTATCTCTATTTTTCAACCGGACGGCTTCTGAGTGAGTTACTTAGGCCTGGTGCCCTGTCATCCACATTATAAGAAATTTATCAGACAGGTGCGTGAAATAGTAACTGTTTTATGCAGTTTTCTTCGCTGATTCAGAATATGACCTTATTTTTGCGCTACAATGACATTGTCATGAGTTGTAGACCTCTAAAGTTACATCAATATCCATGCTTTCAGGAGTGGTAATCTGGAAATAGATAGTCTGTGCTTTGGCACTTGTGAAGTGAATTATCTATCAGAAAATAGTGCATCCGAACTATTTTCGACTGCTGATTTATAAATGACCTTACTTCTGCTCTAGAAGCCTTTCATTTTAAGGTTCTGTCATATTCTTGTGCAAGAAGTGCAGAAAGTTGTATCTTAAAATCAATAGCTTGTAGAGCAGAAGTAAGGTCATTTTTGAAACCAGCGGTTCAAAATAGGTCGGATACACTATTTTTGATAGATAATTCGCTTCACAAGTGCCAAAGCGCGGACTATCTATTTCCAGATTACCACTCCTGAAAGCATGGACATTGAAGTAACTTTAGAGGTCTATAACTCGTGACAAGGTCATTGTAGCGCAAAAATAAGGTCATATTCTGAATCAGCGAAGAAAACTGCATATAACAGTTACTATTTCACGCACCTGTTTGATACATTTCTTACAATGTGGACATACATGGGCCGGAAAAATCCGGAGGGGGGGGTGGGGGGGGTTGAGACCTCGGGGGGGGGGGGGGGGGTCCCCCCCCTTGGGCTCGGGGGGGGGGGGGGGGGGCGGGGGGGGGGGGGGGGGGGGCGGGGGGGGGGGGGGGGGCCAATGTGGATGACAGGGCACCAGGCCTAAGTAACTCACTCAAAAGCCGTCCGATTGAAAAATAGAGGTAATTTTCATAATCAGCGGCAAAAACTGCATTAGGTGATGCTAATTCCATAGCTCCGTATCTAGCATATGACAGAATTGAGTAACATTTCAAACCACCATTGCATACCAACTGCAACGGTTTTGTTCGCAAATTCTCAAAATGCCCATATCTTCATAACTCCTCAACGTAGATAAAAAATATGATTATCTTCAGAATCAGCATCAAAAACTGCATAAGAAAAACTGCTTTCTAGCATGGTTCTTGCTCATGCTAATGAGCAGTGCCACTTTAGAAATACAGCCACTCGAAGATTTGGATGCAAATTTCTCCCGAACCAAAAGGAATCCAGGCAAACCGAGTTCATATTCGTAATCAGCGGGTAAAACTGCATCAGAATTGTGTGTTTGTTTTTTATTCTGAGCAACAAAATATTTTTTGACTGGCTTCAAATTGCAAAACACCCCCCCCCCCCCTGACCCCAACAACTTGCCTCCGAAATAGGTTAATTTTGTTTGGCATTTTGCGTTTTATCTTTTTAGCAAAAATCAGCTTGACCCCGCATATATGGCAGAAGTTACAGCGATTTTTCGGAAAAAAATCGAGTCGGAATTTCGCTAAATTTCGTAGTTTCGGAGAATATCTCGCTAACCGGGTACGTTCCGGAAGCGCTGTGTGCAGCATCTGAAAGGCAACTGTCAGGGCTATCCAACCATATGGACGTCTGTTCAGACTCTTGAGAAACGAGTGAATGGTGATCGTTTGAGTAAATGTCAAGAAAATGGCCGAAAAGGGGCTACCGACCCAACTTTCGGGGGGTACAGCTCCGGTTCTAGGGGGTCGCTGGTGTTCGAACATGCACCGTTGGTGTTCGTTTGACATCTGTTTTAACATGTTTGGCTACCAGCCGGACCCGCGAAAAAAAGGTGCTTAAACACCTTCCCTTATAGCTAAGTTGACTTTCTCGCAAAATGCATGTTAAACGTTTTTGGAAACCGAAGTTCCTTTGCAACCCCCACACCGTTTCCGTGAGGCCCGAAGGCTTGGCAGCCTAACTTGAGGATGCAACCGTATAGTAAAATACCGCAAACTATACTATAGGCAGGACCGCATAATACAGAACAGTAGCCAAAATTATGTTTCTGTGCAAACGCTGGTGTTTGTCAAACTGTTTATAACCAAAGCGTCTTAGACAGGTCAATTTGAAAAGGTTCAAACCACTTACTTTTATGCAGGCTAAGCCTTAAAATATAGAAATTAAAAAAGTAGCACCGTAGCCTTCCTTTAAATGTTTGCAAGTATTTGCTCTGTACCTGTATACAGTAGACTTAAGAGTCAGTCTCTGAACTGATCGAGTTTTGGCCCTTTGATTCAGACCCCAAATTGAAACTTTGGCTTAGAGAGCTGTAAGTTGATACACTAATACATATCGATAGGTTATGTAACCACCGCAAAGGATTTCCCGATTTGACGCTCCAGTCCCGAGATACAGCCGTCTGAAAATCGGCTCGCTTAACTATGGGACAAAAATTTCGAACTTGAATTTCTTTCCTGCTAAAAACAGTTCGGACCTAGAATTTGGGGATTTTACGTAACTTTTAGAGAACTTTAAGAATTTCGGGTCGGTTTTCGATTTTGACGAAAAAAATTTTTTTCGACCCCCTTCCCGCCCCCCTAGCTCGTCTGGAACCCCCCCTATGTGGGTTTTTATATTTTTTTATTTATTTTATTGACTCCAAATAGCTGAAAATCGAAATTCAAGCTCGAAATTTTGTCCCATAGTAAAACTGAAAAAAATGCGATTTTCATCCATTTGAAGTCAATTTACTTCAAAACCCCGGGCCGTGGGCTATCGTGCTTGGCACCAATCTGTAGCTAACAAATGGCGCTACAGTACTCTGAAATAAAAAACCCACATAGGGGGGTTCCAGACGAGCTAGGGGGCGGGAACGGGGTCGAAAAAATTTTTTTCGTCAAAATCGAAAACCGACCCAAAATTCTTAAAGTATTCTAAAAGTTACGTTAAACCCCCAAATTCTAGGTCCCAACTGTTTTAGCAGGAAAGAAATTCAAGTTCGAAATTTTTGTCCCATAGTTAAGCGAACCGATTTTCAGACGGCTGTATCTCGGGACTGGAGCGTCAAATCGGGAAATCCTTTGCGGTGGTTACATAACCTATCGATATGTATTAGTGTTGTACCAACCTACAGCTCTCTAGGCCAAAGTTTCAATTTTGGGTCTGAATACTGAAACTCGATCTGACCAGAGAACGACTCTTTATTCGTTGCTGCCTTATACTTGGTCGTTCCATTTCATTACAATAGTCGTTCGCTTGATATGTACATAGCATTATTATACTTGTCTACTCAGCAATGTCGTTTGTGTTGCCCTTCGTGATTCTGCGTGTATGTGAATAAACAATTATGGCGGCCGTTACCCTCCTCCGGTCATTTTCGGTTTGGCCAGCTATTAAGTGATCTGCCTCTTGAAATTGTTTGCTTGCAAATCTTGCACTCGTTGTCCTTGTTCTCAGCAGGGCTGATAGTCAGTCATCCGCCGAAGGGGGAGGGGGGTTGGGGGGTCTGGCGCCGGCCGGGGGGGTCTGAGCCAAAATTTTGGGAGGGGGTTGGGCACTAAAAAACGCTCAAAAATCGAAAAAATCGCAATTTGTTGGCTAAAAATCGCCAAAAAACGCTAATTTGGGCTGAAATACAGCTAAAAAGTGCTGTTTTGCAGGCGATTTTGGCAATTTTTGTGTCTGAAATTGTGAAAAATGGCAAAAATTTGCTCAAAAAATTACTTGCCAGAAAAATCGGAGAGGTGTCGGGAAAGTCGGGAAATGCATGGCTGATAGTAAAGAACAACCAAATAGGGCTTGTTTTAGTTTTAGGCATGGATAAATCTTTAGCATTCAAACAATACGTCACTCTACAGCTTTTTTAGCATCAACAAATTTAGCAACAACAAGAAATATCGGATCAGATGTAGCTCGGGGATCAGGAACAGAAAACAGAAAACCCAAACAGAAATTAATGTTTTTAATTACCATAATTAATTATAAATTAACAAGTTTCATCGATAAATATCAATTATCGATTGTTTTTTGGCAAATTTTCAAAATCGTCCAAAATGGTCATGTCATATATCACTTGAAAGCGCTTCGCCTGACGAGTATAATGATCACTGCATCAGCATAGGGCACGCCCCGGGAGGGGCCTGTTTTGCCAAATATAAAAGTACCCCTAGAAACGCATCAGTATAGGCACGCTCCGGAGGGCCTGTTTTCCAAATATAAAAATACCCCTAGAGAGACGCATCAGTATAGGGGCACGCTCCGGAGGGCCTGTTTTCCAAATATAAAAATACCCCTAGAGAGACGCATCAGTATAGGGGCACGCTCCGGAGGGCCTGTTTTCCAAATATAAAAATACCCCTAGAGAGACGCATCAGTATAGGGGCACGCTCCGGAGGGCCTGTTTTCCAAATATAAAAATACCCCTAGAGAGACGCATCAGTATAGGGGCACGTTCCGGAGGGCCTGTTTTCCAAATATAAAAATACCCCTAGAGAGACGCATCAGTATAGGGGCACGCTCCGGAGGGCCTGTTTTCCAAATATAAAAATACCCCCAGAGAGACGCATCAGTATAGGGGCACGCTCCGGAGTGTCTGTTTTAAAAACATAACAGTACCCCTAGGGGACACATCGGTATTGGGCACGCTCCGGAGGGCCTGTTTTCCAAATATAAAAATACCCATAGAGAGACGCATCAGTATAGGGGTACGCTCCGGAGGGCCTGTTTTAAAAACATAACAGTACCCCTAGGGGACACATCGGTATCGGGCACGCTCCGGAGGGCCTGTTTTCCAAATATAAAAATACCCCTAGAGAGACGCATCATCAGTATAGGGGCACGCTCCGGAGTGTCTGTTTTAAAAACATAACAGTACCCCTAGGGGACACATCGGTATTGGGCACGCTCCGGAGGGCCTGTTTTCCAAATATAAAAATACCCATAGAGAGACGCATCAGTATAGGGGTACGCTCCGGAGGGCCTGTTTTAAAAACATAACAGTACCCCTAGGGGACACATCGGTATCGGGCACGCTCCGGAGGGCCTGTTTTCCAAATATAAAAATACCCCTAGAGAGACGCATCAGTATAGGGGCACGCTCCGGAGTGTCTGTTTTAAAAACATAACAGTACCCCTAGGGGACACATCGGTATCGGGCACGCTCCGGAGGGCCTGTTTTCCAAATATAAAAATACCCCTAGAGAGACGCATCATCAGTATAGGGGCACGCTCCGGAGTGTCTGTTTTAAAAACATAACAGTACCCCTAGGGGACACATCGGTATCGGGAACGCTCCGGAGGGCCTGTTTTCCAAATATAAAAATACCCCTAGAGAGACGCATCAGTATAGGGGCACGCTCCGGAGTGTCTGTTTTAAAAACATAACAGTACCCCTAGGGGACACATCGGTATCGGGCACGCTCCGGAGGGCCTGTTTTCCAAATATAAAAATACCCATAGGGGTACACACAGAGATGGATATTTTTCCGAAAAAACCTCAGCCAGTTTTTATCCGAAATTGCGGAAAAACTCCAGCTCAAGTTCCGGGCATCCTAGCCTGGTTTTATGGTTCCTAACGCTTTTTAGCGCCTTCCTCAGTCTTTCAGAGCAGAAATACATGTGTTACATTGATATGAAACAGTCATGAAACAGTGCCTGACAGGTTCCATCAAGAAACAAAATATGCAAATATTCTTACACATTTTGAATTTTTGTTTTATCATACCAAATTTGCTCTTTTCTGTTGTTTTTCTAACAGTTTTGAGTCAGTATGGCCTATTATACATCGCAAAAGTCCATTTTTTAACAAAAAAATGACATAAATTAGCTATTTTTAGCTTGAGTTTTTTCCGCGATTTATTTTTTCGAAAAAAAACGGAAAGAAACACCGAAAAAACACAACTCACATCCCTGGGTACGCATCAGTACCTATAGGGCACGTTCCGGAGTCGTATAGTCATAAGAAAGTTAATTAATTAATATATACAGTCCATTTCTGATCTTCCCTGATTCCCCCCAGCTACACATAATCCGAAATGTCGGTATTATTCGGTATAAATAATAATTCAGTTCAGAAAGTCTGCTTCGGTGGTATTCGGTATTTTTGTATTCGGTTGCATCCATAGTTCCACTCCACCCTTACTTCGACGTAGGTACTGAAGAGTTTGATAGTTTGTGTGAGTGTTTGTAGTATCAAGTTATCGAGTGGTTGTGTGTGTGCGCTTGAGAGTTTGTGTGTTTGTTGTGTTGTGTAGCAAATCTACTAGTAAAGACTCCACATTTCCTTTCATTGGTGCCGAACAGACCCGGGAGCCCCCTTCATTCAGTTCCAGTACAAGTTCAAGTTCTACTATCAAGCTTCTCCTGTTTTCAACCTCAAGCTACCAGTGCCCGTGATCATCAGGCACAGCCGTGCCCCATGTCATGCTCACATGACATCCCCTACTTTTCATGATCGCATCCGACTACTACAAGAGCAAATCCAACGTGGTCTCGAGCAGAATCAGCAATGGCAGATCGAACATCAGCGCACTGATCGTCTGATCGCTCAGTACCTGTCTCGACCCCTGGTAGCTCGTATGAAAGAGGAAGCGGCTTTGTTTGCTTCGTGCTCTGGCACATCGGATGTTCAAGTCGGCTCATTAGACACTCCCTTCACTGGGTTAATGGTCGATCCTCTCTTCAGTGTGGGCATTCTCGTTCAACTAAAGCGGTTTTTTCGTGCACAGACGCACCTAAGGATGATCAAGTCGTAGTAAAGAGAGTCAATAAAACGAAAGAAGTGAAGAAAGAAGTCGAGGATGACGCGCAGTTAGTTGATGGAGCATCAGACTTTTCCTCAATGGCTCAGAGCCCTTTTCCTCATGAAGTTGATGGCCTACAAAAGGAACCATCTCATAGCGCGCATTCTGGGGCACACGCGGACGAACCCGACAATGTGGCCTCTGCCGACACTAAGGATTCGGCTTTTCTTCAGGACGTCCAAGGAGGTTCAATTGTTGATGGATTAGAAGTTTGCTCAGCAACGGACGGTCCTGTTCTCTTAGATGTAAAAAGAAGGAAGATAAAGAGGCGAAGGAGGAAGAAGAAAGAAGAGAGGAAATTGGAAGAGAAGATAGAAGAGGAGAGTGGAAAGAAGAAAGAAGAAGAAAGAAACGAAGAAGAGGAAGAGAAAGAAGTTATGTGGATGGAAAGGAAGAGAGTGAGAAGGAAGGAAGATGGGAGAGAAAGAGAAGAAAGAGAAAGGATGGTTAGAGGAAGAAGGGTAGAGAGAATGAAGAGAAGAAAGCAAATAAAGAAGACGATGAAGATTGGTGATAAGAAGGTGGAAGATGAAGAGGATCAAGAGGAGAAAGAGGATGATGAAGAGAAGGATAGTTGAGAGGAAAAGAAGAAAGAGAGTGAGAAGGAAAAGAAGACGGAGAAGGAGTATGGTAAATCGTTCTAGTTCGTTGAACAAGAGACGGCAGTCTGTTTCACCGATGACAAGTCAACAGGTGCAAGCGAAGGCACAGAAAGGCCGAGATGTAGCATGTTGGAGATCGAGTCAACACAGTGTCAGTGCAGAGCAGCTTACCGGAGATGCCGAAGTCGATCGGCGGCCGCTACAAACGTATTCCTTCTGAGGCTACAGGCTACTAAGCTTCCGGTTCTCGTTCTCCAGGCAGTGATATTTCCGGCAACATTACAAGCGAGGTATGCTCTCATTGTTGTCCTATCTGGCGGTGGTTATGTGTGATGGCTTCAGCTTCTGAGCGTAAACAGTGTCCGCACTGTGAGAAGAACTTTGCCTGGAAACGAGGACTGAACAATCATTTAGTGAGAGCGCATCCAGACAAAGAGAGAAACAATGATCACTGGGTTTTTTATGCCCCATATTTTTTATGTATGGACTAAAACTGTTAATTTCTGCTTATTTTACCCTCCAGAACGGCTTCTAACTGCTTTCTTAAAGGCTAATTTTTCAAAATATCTCACCCTAGTTGGACAATGACCCAACCAAGCCTCTTCGAAATTTTAATCCCAGTGAAAGAAATCCTGTGTTCACCACTGTAATGTACCTTTTCACTGAAATGCAATTTTTGGCTCAGTTACGCAAGTATTGGGTATTGGGGGGTCTCAGGTATTGGGGTATTGGGTTTTTCAGGTACTGTTCGCACTCTAGTTTTCAGGCTTTAAGTGTCTTCTGTCGCCTTCCGAAATGTGTTTTGTCACAAAAAACACAACTCACATCCCTGGGTACGCATCAGTACCTATAGGGCACGTTCCGGAGTCGTATAGTCATAAGTTAATTAATTAATATATACAGTCCATTTCTGATCTTCCCTGATTCCCCCCAGCTACACATAATCCGAAATGTCGGTATTATTCGGTATAAATAATAATTCAGTTCAGAAAGTCTGCTTCGGTATTTGGTATTTTTGTATTCGGTTGCATCCATAGTTCTACTCCACCCTTACTTCGACGTAGGTACTGAAGAGTTTGATAGTTTGTGTGAGTGTTTGTAGTATCAAGTTATCGAGTGGTTGTGTGTGTGCGCTTGAGAGTTTGTGTGTTTGTTGTGTTGTGTAGCGGATCTACTAGTAAAGACTCCACATTTCCTTTCAGTACCTACATCCTGGTTTTCGAAAACGGTATTTTTTACCTGCAACTGTGCAACAGCTCGATCCACCACATCATAAACAAGTAACTTATGGCCGTTCTTGAGTAAATTCCTGGCCATATGTCCTCCCATGTTGCCCAAACCAATGAAACCAACCAGAGCCATCCTGTTTCGTCCGATTTAAAATCAACTATCAAAACGAAAGCATGTTTTTAGGTAAGTACAAAATTTAGAATAAATTTTAAAACAATAATGGCGACTACTAAAGTTCGCAACTTCGCAATTAACCAGTCGCACCCGTTCGTATCCGCCGGGCGCCAACTCTAGAATATACACACGAAGACTGCATGCAGTGCGAACTTCAGTAGTCGCCAAAAAAGGGGTGCGTCGTTGGTATCTCCCGATCAAAGTGGCCCAGTGTTTAGGCGGTCTGTACCAAAGTGGGGCAAATGCAATTTCAGATGTTTCGGCTTCTGCAATGCTCTGAAATGAAACAGAGTTTCCTTTAAGCACACACACATGACCTGACGTAGAAAACCGAACATTCGGATGAACCTATTAGAGCACTACCACTTTTAATGTGCAAAAGCGTTCTTTGTTGGTTTCACTGCGGTAACTCTTGCTGCTTGTTTGTATCCGCTGGGCCACGAACCGTGAACAACTCTATAGGGAAAAAGATTTTACTAAGCAAAGATCCACTTAGCACTGTTTAATCTACCTGTGACAAAAACCAGTTCCAACCAAGCCTTTCCTCAACTCAAACGCTTTCGAAACTGTGGCATATCTCTATTTAGGTAGTGAAGAGATTGAGTGTTTTGTGTGATTGTTTGAGTGTATTCGTATTGTGTAGTTGCTTTGTGTGATTGTGGTGTGCGCGTGAGTTGTGTTTTACTAGTCACCCGACCATAAACTCTTTCATTTGGTGCCGAGACCCACCCGTCTGAACCTACCTGCTGCTCTCCCAAGTCTAACAATTCCACAGTTCCTGTACTCAAGCTCACAAGTTCCCTTCAGTTTGATCAACAGTTTTCCGTACTCCAGTGATCATCAGGCACAGACGCAGCCCCGTTTTGATGCTCACTTGGATAAAGCTGGTTCTCTTTTCTGCCACAAGTTTTCTTCTCCTGACAACATCGTTTGAAGTGCTCAAATTCAAGTCTTTTTGGTGTTTCGTTGATTGCCTTCTGCAAGTTCGCTGCTTTTCATTCAGTTCTTTTTTTTTCGTTGGTTCCCACAGTGGTTCCACAAGTTCTCAAGTGCGTGAAGCACGGATGTTCATTGTTTTCTCAGGCTCGCTGTGACCAAGCAAGTTGTTCCTATCCTGTGCGCAGATGCACGAAAGGCTGTTCCAATGATGTCCACAAAGGGCCATATATCGTTGAGTTCAGTGGTTCAAGCTGGCATAGCACCTGAAGGTTCAGAGTTTCGAGAGGCAACCAGGGATGACCCCGCTGTTATGACCTCATTAGTGCAAGAAGCACATTTTCTTTGTTTCGCCCAGGACTGCGGTAGGAAGCCAGAGAGCTGATGTTTGATGTGTCCATAGTGACAAGAATCTTTGAGTTCAAGTTTCTCAGTTATGGTGCGGTACCTGAGGGCATTCTTCTTTGTGGGGCAAGCGCGGAAGACCCGTGGCTATGACCTCTTCAAGCAGCAGCAGCGTCTGATGTTGTCAGTTAGCAGAGTTCTTCGTGTTTGAGCACAAGTTTTCGGAATGTCAGTTCTATCGATGGTATTCGGTTGGATCAAGCTAATTCAATTACATCACCTCACCCCTGCCGTCAGGCACAGAAGTGGCCCAGTCGACGTCCATGAGGGGAGTGATGAAGAGATTGAGTGTTTTGTGTGATTGTTTGAGTGTATTCGTATTGTGTAGTTGATTTGTGTGATTGTGGTGTGCGCGTGAGTTGTGTTTTACTAGTCACCCGACCATAAACTCTTTCACTTAGGGTTGTGTTCTTCCGTTGCAGCACCACCTTTCTCGTTTGCACCACAAGGCTCTTCAGACCCACAAGCTCCATTATTCGATTCACTAAAGATACAAGGACAATACATTAAGAGATATTACATGCGTAACAACTTCGTACTAATTCGTGCATTTGCTTAGCAGTTGTTCCTTAGGTCCGGTTTTTGTCGACCTAATTATTCGGATTTAGAGTGAGTTCCCGGATCAGTTGGTGACATAGTCTTCTGCCAAAACGATTGTTACTTTTCTTTTAGGAATACTCTGTGTAAATTATTTGTGGTTTCTATTTTCGCTTTGCCAAGTACGCCAGCACTGCGACGTGTGTCACTCTGATGCCCAACAAACGCAAAATTGCATTAGCCACATCTGTCTTGGACCGAATTTCGCTAGCTTCGTAGATTATCTGTTTGATTTCTTCTTGCTCCCAAGGAACGCCGAATCCGGTCTTCGGACCACCACGGCCACTGCGTTCCATTTATTATATGTGTAGAATGACTTCCAGAATTATCGAAGCAAAAACACTGAAAAACACGTTTACTGTCGTCAGAACATCTAACGAATCAGTCACAATTTTTAGAAATAACGGAAATTTTTGCTGTTCCGACGTTTTTTACTGTTTGCGAAGACCTCTGGCGATCGGTAAATACCGGAGATTTCCGCTTATAAGACCACCATAGTTAGAAGACCATGGTCTTTAAATAGGTTTTTGTTTCCAGTTATAAGACCATGGTCTTCAAATAGGTGGTCAGAAAACTTGGTTCATAGACTCCCATTTTCCAGTTAAAAGACCATGGTCTTAGTTTAATTGACCGATTTTAGCACACAATTAACTGTTTTTAAAGTGAACAAAAGCTGTCCATCGTGAGAAAACAAAGGCAGAAGTACATAATATAGATAAAACATGATTGTGATTTTTGTTTTGAATGCAATACAGTACCTGCTTATGCTTCAACACAACCTTTCTTTTTGTAATTTCAAGTACAGTTTTACAAGTCAAGCGTAAACTGGTCAGGCATGTCTGGAACAGCCATCTAGGTGAAAAACAATTTCAACTATTGGCCACAAATCCTTTTTTGCAGTGAAATGACATTTTCCAGTTATAAGACCATGGTCTTCAAAAGGGCGCCAAAAAGTGACCCTAAATTTGGGCATTTTCCAGTTATAAGACCAGGTCTTATAAGTGGAAAACTCCGGTAATCTAACGGGCCGGGTAAATTTTGTTCGATTTCTGGTAAATTAATCTGCCCGGGTACATATTGGGTAAATATTGATCTGGAGATACACAGGCCACACCACCAACGACGCACCCCTTTTTGGCAATGAATGGAATACGAATCGGATCCGGATCATATGGATGAATGTTGAATCACTCCGATTACAAATTTCTAACAAAGTCGGTAGAATGTGGTGCCAAACGACTGCTCCCGATCTCTTTATTATTACGTCGTACTTACTGCATGCTGCACACAGCTTTAGCTCAGATAACTCGTTTTCGGCCAGTGGTCAAAAGTCCTGTAAAACGGTGAGCATCCATAATTGCAAATCTTTTAGAAAACGAAGAAATATGGTACCAAACAACTGCTTTTGACCTCTAGATGATTATGTTTCAACTAATTACTGCATGCTACCAAAGATTACGCGCTCTCCATCCATATCGCTCAATAGTGGCCCTACTACTATCCCCGGAACCACTTTATAAAAACTTTGCAATAGAAGTCTTACGCACAGACATACATTCATGTTCAAGCTTGAATCGTCATCAGACCATTGCCCGAACTGCAAAACGAGCGCAGCAAGAACGATTGGGTCCTATCCTAACCTTAGAACGGTGGCTGGCTCATTTCAAACGATCATCATCAAAATGAATAAATCGAAAAAAGAACATTTCTAGATCATCCTTTGAAAGATAGCTATCAATTTTACCATGTTAGTAGGCCTACCTCAAATGCATTTTTCTGACCATTTACTCTAGCATCTCTGCTCTGTGCATGTGGGTACTATAATCCGTATTATGGCAGTTCACCAATGTCGCGTTTTGGACTTGGAATTACAGAATTGGTAAACCTAATTTTCATCCTTGAACAGACTAAATGAAAAATGCGCTGTTTCAACACCTACTTAGTAAAAGATAAGACTCATTCATGTCCGCCAACAGATCTCTGCTCTGTGCATGTGGGTACTACAACCAGTATTACAGCGGTTTACCAATGTCGCGTTTGGACTTGACCTAACCGAATTGGCAACCTAATTTTCCTAAGATGCAAGATCCACTCGCAAATGCGCCGTGGTGGTATTTGTCTCTAGCGTCTACCGCCCGTTCAAGCAAGTCGGTCAGAATGAAGATTTTACTAGACGAACTGAATTAAAAGTAAACTGCACGACACCGAAGAGTTAGCAAAATTTTAGCACACACACACACATCTGTCCATATCACTGTTGACGGCACTGATCTTTCTCTGTGCTTTTAGTCGATTTCGGTGTTTCGTTCTCCACCGACTTCTCTTTCCTTTTTGCTGAGAACGGGTTGCCCATGCGTGACTCTATAAAACTTAGTTTGTAGTCTGTGAACAACCGTCATAAACCCCTCTGGCCAAATTCCCCTCGACCATCCCGGTCTCCAAACCCAACGATTTTTTTGCGTTTTTTAACTACTTTACAGCGAGTTTTAGCCATTTTTGGAAAATCGGCTTACGCCTACGTAACAAACCCCAACTCATACACCCTCTGGGTTGTCGGTGCCATGTCAGATTTACCAAGTTTCAAAACAACGATAATATGAAAAATAAGCATTTTATGAGACTGACTTTTCTGAACAGGAGTCACTGGTGGCGGGAGTGGTGCTTGGGCGATGCCCGGTGGTTGATTTTCTTTTAGAACAGCCGAGCTACTCTTAGAGGTGGTCTCAGACCCACTGCTGAAATATGACCGGTCCGGCATGTTAGCGCTATTTTCCTGCCATTACGCGTTAGAGTTCGAATCCGACACACTGACCGTTTGACTCTGGTTTCGCACATCCAAAAGTTCTTTCTGCAACTTTTCTACCTTCTCCTCCAGCTGCTTAACTTTCTTGTGGAGCTGAAAGAAGCAACCTTGTTGTTTGGCCGTTAAAACAACGACGCATCGAAAACCTCGTAATTCTTCTGTCGTTCTTGACGTAAACTCAGCTGTTCAACGGTTCCAGCTTCCTCAGCAACCAATCGAGTTACGCCGCGGCCTTTTGCAGCTTCCGAACGGGTGGCTCCTATGCGAACTAAAACTCTGTCACGCTCGTATGCATACATGGGCCGGATGGAAAAATGGAGGGGGTGTGGCTTTTCGGTTCGAGAGTATAAAACCGCTTTCCCAAAATCCCAAGGTCGCAAAAATTTCGGAGGGGGGATGAGATCAAATTGGTCTCCCAAACAAGGTCGCCACAATTTCGAGGGGGCGCCTGCCAGTGAGGGGGTAAACCACTCAGCCCGGCCCATGTATGGCAAGCATGAATTGGCGAAAAATTGGTCAATCACACAGACAGATCGGTCTCCTTACTTCTGACTGCTTTGCCTTTCCAAATCGGCTCGGCTAAATTATTAATTTATCTACTGTCCCTCACTCCTCGGTTTATATCGGCGATTTTAAGGAATGCAAGAACTTTATTCTTTTCGCTATGTTAGACTTGATGAGGCATTCTAATCTGCTCGCTGATTACATTTTGGTGCCATGAAAATTACAATAAAACTGTGAGCCCTCTGACGTGAGAATTCCATTTAACGAGTATCAACGCGGAGCTAAAACTTAAAAGCTACCTATTGCTGATTTACATAGCGTACGACTGGAAAAAGCCAATGACATACCAGTGCATTCCTGTTCTTGCTTCACACTTCTCAGTTCATTTTTGAGCTCACGAATTTTTTCGTCCTTGTACGCGATGTCTCTGCGATAATTTTCAGCCCTACAAGCAATACGCAACTGATACGCAGAGGTGCTAAGCCCTAGGCAGACTGACTCCTTCTTCCACTCCTGAGTTTTTTTGTACAAACTGCGTTCGAAGCCAGCCGAACGCGACCCTTCCTGCAGCAGTTTTATCTTCCGCTCCTCCCTCTCGCGTGCCATTTGCTGGCATCTCAGCTCCAGACTCGATATCTGCTCCTGCAACTCGGCCTCTTTCCCGGCGCACTGCTCCTTCAGTTCGGCATATTTCTTGGAGCTCTCACTGTGCAGTTGAATCTGCTTGTTGGAGCAATCCAACTGGGCCTAAACCAACTGATCGCCGTCGCAGACACAAGTCGACCGGTTACCGTCAGCTCGACAGTTCTCGTCTCGAGCAGCTGAATTTTGGCGTTCAGCTCCTGCTCCATGTCGTCGGCTTTGTCGCACTCATTCTCCAGACGCCGCTTAGTGTCGCGCAGCACCGCTACGACTCGCTTCAACCGCTCCACTTCTGTCGCGCTCTCAGTTAGTTCGGCGCGAAGCCGGTCCGCCTGACAAAACAACTATTCAAGTCAGCTACATAGCACAGTGAAAATGAGAACTTCTTAACATACATGGGGCCGGGGAGTACGGGGGGTAAACCCCTCCCCTCGCCGGCCAATACCACCCCCTCGGTCGTCCATACCCCCGTCGCCCCAACCCCCTCCCAGAGGGAGAAAATTTTCGCTTATTTAAAGCAAAATAGGCGTTTTTTGGACTTTTGGACGCCCCCCCCCCCCGAGGTGTCCATACCCCCCTGCGGATTTTTCCGGCCCATGTATGCTTCTTAGTGTGGTGAATAACTTGCTAGCCATCACTCGCACAAACGTCTGATTAACTCTTTGATTAACTCTTACGAAAGCGCCCCAGCTTTCTTTCAAGAGCCACCTGCGACCACCAAAAGGTCCCCAATCAGAGCGCCAAACACAAATTTTGGTCCGACGCAAGGGTTATTTGGTAAGGAGCCACATATAAACTACAACGTTCAGAGAGGGGTAGGAGTGGTTTCTTGAACGTCGGAAAAACGTCGCAGGGGATTGGGTTGGCAGCCAAACGTTTTTTGGTGCCTAAGAAGCTTTTGTTTGCAACTAAAAAAGCCGACACAGATGATGTTTCCAAATGCAACAATCGTAATTCACTGTCAGCAAGCTTGTTCTTCATAGCTTCTACGGTGCTACAGCTACAGAATATTGAACATGTTCCAAATTTCAAATGTCACACATACGTACAGTAGCAAATTTGGCCCAGGTAAACAAAAACGTTGTAGCTTATTATGGGGCTGTGCCAAAAGTGTCGGCACTCGTAAGGATAGAATATTTTTAATTTTTGAACGTCATTGGCGCCTAGAGTCATTTACAACTTCTGGCTTGATCTGGAGGCCCGGCACCCGTAGAAGCGGTGTGTTTGTGGGTTCAAAACCTGTCGAGGCGATGGGAAGTACTAGTCGACATATAGCCCACCCGCCAAGCCATGCCGTCGAAAATGGCAAGTAGATAAATAGATATCAAACAATATCGAAAACCCAATACCCAATATTGAAGACCCCAATACCCGAACTTCTCAGAATCAGTCCAAAAAATTTGAAATTTGCAAAGTGGCAAATTTGAAGCCCATAAAATCCTTCTGAATCGATTCCATTCTCAAAAAGACATTGTTAAGCTATGGGAAACAGTTAGAAAGCAATTTAAAAACGGAAATGCACTGCAAATTCTTGTTTTCATAAAGCATCTGTGCTGCAGAAGTGAATTAGTACGTCAATATGTGGAAAACCTACTGTATGCTCACAGGCATACTGTACATGTAACAGTGGTCTGCCCTCACCCGACTTAGACCAGACTCCCCCCTATGAGGATCCGCCACCGACACGATTTTTCCGACCCCTCCCTCCGATTTATCTGGCAAGTAATTTTTTTGAGCAAATTTTTGTGATTTTTTACAATTTCAGACACAAAAGTTGCCAAAATCGCCTGTAAAACAGCACTTTAGCTGTATTTCAGCCCAAATTCTAAGGTAAACGGGACCAAACCGGCGCTGTTTTGCACACACCGACAGCAAAAAGAGGGTTGTTGTTAAAGGAGGCTGCCGGACCTTGTGTCTCTTCCTCATACATGTAACAGGTCATCCGCCGATGGGGGAGGGGGGTTAGGGGGTCTGGCGCCGGCCGGGGGGTGAGCCAACATTTTGGGAGGGGGTAGGTCACTAAAAAACGCTCAAAAATCGCTAATTTGGGCTGAAATACAGCTAAAAAGTGCTGTTTTGCAGGCGATTTTGGCAATTTATGTGTCTGAAATTCTAAAAAATTGCAAAAATTTGCTCAAAAATTTACTTGCCAGAAAAATCGGAGGGGGGGGGGGTCGGCGAAATCGTCCGGGGGGGGGGGTCTGGCCTAAGTCGGGTGGGGGGCAGACCCCCAAACTCCCGGTTACATGTATGCTCTTCTTGCTCTATAGCAGTTGGCTACTCCTAGTCCAAAAGGACAAAGTTACAACAACAACAACAATAACGTCGCAGTTTGTGGACGGCCCCTAAGAGTTAAAAGAGTTAGCGGTCCAAAACAAACTCAACCTCGGCGGCAGCATGGTCCTTTTCGTTTGCGTCTGCCAGATCGCGCTCCAGTGCGTCAATTTGTTCAGCTTGACTACGAATGAGCGCCACCTGAAAAGAAGAATGCAGAAGACGAGTGCAGACGGCTGGTTTGGAGCACCTTCTCAATTTCGGCTTCCTGTGCTCCCTTTCCCATCAACTCCAGTCGCTCGGTGAGACTGGCATTCTCGCTTTGCAACTGATTCACTTCCAGCAAATGTTGGGCTTTCAGATTGTCGATCTGCTCGGCTTGCTCTCGAGTAGCCTCCAACCGCAAATATTAATAGACAACACCAAAGCCGCTTACAGCATCTCGCTCCAATATACACCTCATATAGTTGCTGGAGGTCTTGTAATAGGTTCTCTTTCTCTCCTTCAGTCTTAGACAAGTGTTCACGCAGCACAGCCAACTGCAACAGCTGTTTAGAAAGGAAACAAATCGGTGCTACCAAGAATGCATAAAAGAGTAGCAAAATGTGTCAGTCAGCGGGCGGCCTGCACCATAACTACCAGAGGGGTCGGGAAATTCATGACCCCTCCGGTAGTTATAATGCAGCGCATCGACATGCATCGGCCGGCCGCCGCTAGGGATGCAAATGGTATCCGGTATTATTTGGTATTATTCGGTATTATTTGGTATTTTCTAGCTATTTGGTATTATTTGGTATTTGGTATTTTTTTACACCAAATAATACCAAATAGTTGAAATAACTAAACAGTTAGCTTTTAAGCGATAAATTCTGCATATTTTGCGACTGTATACCATGTCAGAGCTCTTCTGTTCAGAGTTTTCTCTTTATTTCTAATTTATTAAAAGTTTAACAATGCAGATACGCAGAACAACACGTCTCTTTACCGTTTCTGAGCAACAAAACAATAAACAATTCTGACCAGTTTAGCTTATAACAAACAACCATTCATGGAAAATTCTCAAAAAGTGGGAGGGGGCCCCATGTAACGACGCAAGGCGATTTTGGGGGAAGGGGGTCCGAAAAATCGGGATTTTGGTACGACGTCGTTTATGGACGGCCCCTTTATCGAGACCGAGCCTAGACAGCAAACGTCACAACGTGCTTGCCCATTTCCCGAGTGAGTGAAAACCATCAAATTCTGCACGTTTTCTTTCTCGGCATGACTAGATTTCTTTTAGATGCAACAAAAACTCTTCCACTGAGGCAAAACTTATATATTTTTGCTGAAAAAAACAAAAAGTATGACTTTGCGCTCATTCCAAACAGCTAGCGACCTGTTTATCAACTATTTGGAATTATTTGGTATTATTTGGTATTATTTGGTATAGAAAATACCATCTGGTATTTGGTATTTGGTATTTTTTATACCATTTGCATCCCTAGCCGCCGCACATTCTTGCTACTCTTTTATGCATTCTTGGTGCTACTGAGATCACCTGCGAAACGTCTTCACTGCGCTGCTGTTGCAGTTGGCCACACTCCGCTTGGCTGGCCACCAAGTCGGCCGACAATTGAATGAGCTGCTCTGATTGGTAGTCATCCTCTGTTTGACATTCCACGTTTACAGCAGGTTCCTGAACGCTCTTATCTTACATAAATTAATAGGCCGAATGCGCGTTTCATGACGATAAGAAATCACCCTTTCACTGGCCCTTAAAGCTTCAGAAAGCTGCTGTTGCAACTGCTCACATTTGGCGTCGCTGTGCATTATCTGACTGGCCAATTCATCAATTCGTGGATCCTCAAACTCTTCTGTTTGGCAATGCACCACCGTAGTGTTAGGCTAGAAGAAAGGTAAGTAATCATCATTATAATGTCATTTGTGTCATGTAACAGGTCATTCGCCAAGGGCGGAAAAGGGGCTGGTCCCGGCCGAAAGGTCTGAACACAAATTCGGGGAGTGTAGAGCACTAAAAACGCTCAAAAACGCAATTTTGTGCAAAACATCGTAAGAAAGCGTTAATTGGAGCTCAAATACAGCAAAAAGCTCTGCTTTTTAGAGGCGATTTTAATAACTTTTATATCTGAAACATTTAAGAATTTGCACCAGAAAAACTGGAGGGGTGGAAAAATTCCCTCGTCGAGAGGGTTCCCGATTTGAGAGTCTGGCCAAGTCGGTAAGACGGCAGACCCCCAGATCCACTGTTATACATGTACTGCACCATCATCATGTCATATACAGTAGTGCACAAAAATGTCCTCTCCACTTTTTCGGCACAAAACATGTCTAAATGTGACTTTTCTTCGAAAAACCGGTAAAATGATTTTCGATTTCCCAAAAACACCCCGTGAGAAAGGCTTCTATGACGTGGAACTGAGTTTAGACATCAGGTTCATTTATTTGTCAAATTTCCTGCTAAAACCTGTATTGATTAACAACTGATCCAATGCTTTGATTCTAGAGTGCGGATTTCCTAACTATGGGGATTTTCGGTCATGTTTTTGAAATTCAATTTTAGTGCCCTTTGAGCTACTGGACTACCCACTCAGTATGTTATGCCCAATAGCAACATCAACCATTCCTGCAAGTTTCAAAGCCGTACTCTTTTAATTACCGAAAAAAGATTGAATTCCCGTGCAGACATGGGCTAGCATTTCGGTTGATGGGGGGGTAGAATTTTCAATTCCTGAGGGGGGTTGAGGGGGTAGGAGCGCCTGATCGGGGGGGCTGAGGGGGTGGTAAGCCAAAAAGTCCGATTTTTGGCGAAAATCAGGGTTTTTTGGCTTATTTTTCATTAAAATAAGTTAAAATTAGCTATTCTGAGCTCATTTACGCCTATTCCAGGCATATTTTTATTATAATTTTCTATACAAAATTCTTCCCAAAAATTCCTGATGGGGGTAGCGGCCGGCTGATGGGGGGTAGATCAGAGCGTGATGGGGGGCCAACCCCCCTCAGCCCCCTTTGCCCATGTCTGTTCCCGTGGACCAACATGATTCTTCGTTTTCGGGTCATAATCAGCATGAGCATGAATTTTTGCGCAAAACTTGCACAATAGCTAGTTGTCTAGATATTTTTTTGCTGAAAATTTGAGCCAAATCGATAAAGAACTCAGCAGGAACCAGACATGGGCAAAAGTTGACCCCTTTAGGCTCTGACCTATCCCCTCTTAGCCGGCAGCTACCTCTCAGGAAAAGTTTGAAAGAATTTTGTATAGAAAGTTATGATAAAAGTATGCCTAGATTAGGTGGAAATGAGCTCAGAATAGCTATTTAACGAAACATAACAAAAAACTTGATTTTAGCCAAAAATAGGACTTTTTGGCTTACCATCAATCAGCCCCCTCAGGAATTAAAAATTCTACCCCATCAGCCGAAATGCTAGCCCCTGGCTGCCGAGTACGAACGTTTGAGTAAACCCGAAAAAATGGAGGACATTTTTTGTGCACTACTGTACGTATGTCAAGGTCAACCGTCGCAGGGGCAGTAGCGGGTTGAGGGGTCTGAACTCGAATTCGGGGGCGTGGGCGAGTTACAGTACAGTACAGTAGAGAACAAAACCGCTTGTATTTAGCCAAAAATCGCTCTTTCACAGGGATTTTCTTCAGTAATTTTAGTGTCTGAAATTGAAGAAGATAGCAAAAATTGAGCTAGAATTGCTTCCAAGAAAAATCGGAAGGGGTGGGAGAAGGTGTCGGTGCTCCTGGTCAATAGTATCGATGCGACGGATTGTCGTCTCGGTCACCTTTTGCTTGGCCGTGGTCAATTGGAGAGAGAGCTGTAGAAGTTCCTTGGTGTGGTCTTCCTGGGCAAGTGTCAACTAGAAGTTACGGCTGTGAGACCACCGAAAGGAAAGAACAGTTAATAAAGACTGACTCTGTCCGAGTACTGGCGCTCTACTGTCTCCAGCTGCAACTGCAGTTCAGCGAGCTGACCGCACAATTCTACAACTCGAGGCTCTTCGAATGCCTCAGACTGGCAGGCGGCATCTATTTGATAAACCTGAAAGCAACTTGATTAGACGAACGAAATGCATAAAAATCCAATATTTAGCAACTGCACGGAACAGACACAATGTGCTGATCTATTCAAAACATTTAGTGCCCATTTTGTGATCGCCTGCCGGTTTGCATTATGTGCTATGGCGTGAGAATTAGCTTGGCAAAATACGCAACAACAGCCACTTTTTTCAGGCCGTTTTTCCCGGACGATCCCAGCGTAGAAAATTGCTTTCCGAAAAAAACCGTTGCCAAAATTTTGTAATGGGGTATGGCCGGCCAAGGGGGTATGGGCCGCCGAGGGGGGTTTGACTCAAAATTTCTGTTTATTTTCGGTGGGGGAGGGCCGGACCCCGGCCCATAATGTGAGTATGGGAGCCCTACTAAAATATTCACTGAAGTCTGTCTCAAAATCTTTGGCGCTGGAAATATCTGGACAGTGTCCTGCATTTATGCCCCATACATGTATACCTTGGCTAACTAGCGGGCCTATGACCTGCAAAGTGAACCGTCGGATAGATGCATGGCAAAGTTTCCGACATGACAAGACATGGAAACTACCTACGTAGTTGAGGCAGCTTATCTGTCAAGAGTATGTACTGTTCAGTAACTGTACCTGAATGTGTAATTACAGAGATCGCTGAGCCGAACAACCCGAGGGCGCTTACGTTTATTCTAATCACCGTTAACAATACATACAATTGTATCGCAAACCCAGGAGCTAGTACCAAGTGTAGTGACATACATGGGCCCGCGGGGAGCCCAGGGGGTTACCCACCCCATACTTGCCCATCCCACAAAAATCGCTGCGAGCCCCAAACCGGCAGACCCACCCCAAAATTTCGCATTTTGACTACCACAACCTTTTTTCCGGCTCATGTATGCCTAGTGAGTTGTGATTTCCGTGTTCCTACGCCACTACTTTAAAATCTTTGACTTGAGTTACTGTAGTCTCTTCAGGGATGGCTCTTTTTTCGACTTCGTTTAGTATAGGGCACGTTCTGGAGGGCCTGTTTTCCAAAATTAAAAGAATCCTCAGAGACGCATCAGCATATGGCAGTCTTACAGTTCTCGGGGTTGCGATCTACATACTGTATGTGTTGACAAGTGACAACAAAGCAGCAGCGCAAACACGAAAAGGACTTTAAACCATACATGTAACAGGTCATCCGCCGATGGGGGGAGGGGGGGTTGGGGGGGTCTGGCGCCGGCTGGGGGATCTGAGCCAAAATTTTGGGGGAGGGGGGTGGGCACTAAAAACGCTCAAAAATCGGAAAAATTGCAATTTTTTGGCTAAAAATTGCCAAAAATCGCTAATTTGGGCTGAAATACAGCTAAAAAGTGCTGTTTTGCAGGTGATTTTGGCAATTTTTGTGTGAAATTGTAAAAAATTGCAAAAATTTGCTCGAAAATTCACTTGCCAGAAAAATCGGAGGGGGGTCGGTGAAATCGTCTCGGGGGGGGGGGGGGGGCCCCCTCTGGGGGGTCTGGCCTAAGTCGGGTGGGGGCAGACCCCCCTGTTACATGTATGCTTTAAACAGTGGTTATTTTTAGACGTACTCTAGTACAACGTACGTACATGTACATGGCAGGGTGCGGTGAGGGTAGGCGTCCAGGGTTTTGTGCCCTCGAGTTGTTCGGCTCAGCGATTACACATTCAGTACTGTACATACTCTGGACAGATAATCTGCCTCAACTACGTAGGTAGTTGCCGTGCCTTTTCATGTCGGAAACTTTGCGATGCATCAACTGGATGGTTCACTTTGCCAGTCATAGGTCCGCCACTTTGCCAAGGATTTCCGTACGTTTAACTATTTCCAGGCATTTTGTAGCTTTTTGAAATCTTGGACCCCCACCTGGCAGGCAAGCCCAAAAGCTCATCCGCTCCCTAGCCCTGTTACATGAATGGAGCTGATGATACTGATTGAAAAAATGGTGCCAAGTCAATTTCTGTTCCGACTGGTTTTTCTTCTCCCATGATGTTACGAAATCCATACATAATTAAATGGTGGAGACTATTATATAATCCACTTTTCTTCATTTTTAAATACAACTTTTTGAAAATAGTGTTCATGAAATTGAGAATTGCGCCCTTCCCAGTGGCGGGACCGACATGAGAGTACCCATCATTCAACTCCATACAAAATTTTACATTAGAAAAGTGGTTTCTATCAAATTTAAAATTTTGTCTATCCAAGGTTGTAACGCTTCGGCAGACAACTACAATTAATTGTGCACATTGTAGCTATGCATACAAACCTATACCTGGGCCGGAAAAAATGTACAAGAGAAGTGAAAATCCATAAATTTAAGGGAGCGAGGCCATTTTTCGGTGGGTGCGTTCTGTTACAAGGTCTGTTTGGCTAAACCCAAAGGCTCAACGGCTCATGAATAGATATGCGTAACAGTGTATCTATGCAACGCACTGATAAACTCTGCAGCAAGAGGACGCAAACGTACGTCGGAGTTTCGGCCGGTGGAAGATTCCAGTTCAATTATGCGAGTTTGCAATTGACGTAGAGCCGTAGCTTTTCCTTTCTTTTCTTGTTCTATCATCCACTCGTAGTCGCTCACATCCTTTTTGCAGTTTTCCAGCTCTTTCGTCTAAAGCGGCATTGCTCAGAGAGAGATTCAAAAATCTCTGTAGACCAACCAGTTTGCTCTTCATGCTCTCATAGCGTTCCTGCTCGTGTTTGCTCGCCACCTCGTACTCGGAGAGTTTCAGTCGGATGAGCCGTAGGTCGGACTCCGCCTCTTCTGCCGTTTTCTTCCACAAAGCCTAAATTCTTGCACTGTGCTAATAATACTGTACTGTAGGTGCAGAGACGCACGTAGTCGTCGGGAACTGCGCCGGCCTGGCTCTTCAGCAGTTCTACGTCAGCCTCTAACCGATGACATCGTTCGTCTAATTCGTTTCTGTCGGCACGAAGCTCGTCCATGTCTTCCAGCTCGTGAGTGTGGAACGACTTCAACTCCAGAACGCTCCGCTCTCTTACGTCCAACTCAGACAGGAATTCCTCCTTCCTATAATGCATTCTTTCATCATTATAGCATTAGTGCACTGCTACCACGGGCCACCATACATGTACTAGGGTCCTTGGGGCATACGTACATGGGAATGGGCGATTAAATCTGGAGGGATGAGTTGGCCACAGAGAGGGAGGGTAGGCCGATTTCCAAAAAAAGCTAGAAATCGCAGTAAAGTTGTGTTTCCGGTGCTGGTACTCGAGACACAAACATTAGATTAGATAGAAGCGTTTTTTGTCATTTTATGCTCTTTTTAGCTGCTAAACGTAGCTTTCTCTGTTTAAGTGCAAATTTTATGAATTAATTTATGTTAATTATAATAAATTAAAGTAGCTAAAACGCATTTCCGGGCGTTTTGGCGATTTTTGAAATTTTAGACTCCCTGGACGAACCTTCCTGGCACCAAGAATATTCTTGCTGGCACTCAAAACCCCAAGCCCAACCTTCCCCGGCTCGGGAACTGCGTTGCTATAAAGTGAGGATGTTTTAAAAACGCAAGGCACGGCTGCGCTGCGGTACACAGTATAAAACGGCTTACTGATGCGTCATCATAGTTTCCAATTCTCGGATTCTTTCGGTCTTTTTTGCACTTTCATACAAGACTTGGTCACACATTTGCACCATTTTCTGATAATCGGACTCATTGTCTTCCGTTAGCACACTGCGATCAATCATCTCACTCTAAATCAGACCGAGCTAATTAAACCAGTTTTAACCAGTTCAGTGCGGATTCAATGCGCAGGTACAGCACTATTCGCTCCGCAAACAGCAACTGAGGCAAGAACAAAATTGAGAGAGGCAAGAACAAAATTGAGACTATGGGTTGAAGGGGCCGAGGCCGACACAGCTGCATATGGCGCAGAGAGACTGGGTTTCCTTGGAACTAAACATACTTCGAGCTTGGAATCGACAGAAACTGCATCCTTGCCAACCACTTCAGGCTCGGCAGACTGCTTTTCCTGACGAGCCTCTTCCAACTCCGCTTTTAGACTGGCAATTTGTTGTTGGTTTTGAACTGCACGCTGCGACAGTTCATTGTTTTCAGTCACTATTCTATTTATTTCCGTTTTCACGTCGTCCGACAGCTGGTCAGCCAGCATCTCATTCAACTCCTTAACCCGTCCCTGCAACAGACACACATAGGATTCGGCAACACACCGAAGACTCACCTTTAAACGAGAAATTTCATGGTAGCTTTCGCGCAATCTCTGCTCCACTGAACTGGACTGTTGTTCACCGGAATGCTGCGCGGTTAAGACTGACACGTCGCCAAACTGCATGAACGCAAATGTCACTTTATCCTTTATATACAGAGCACAATACCGTACCTTCACTGTCTCGTCTAGCCACGTTTGCTCTAAGTTTGGGTCCAACACAACCAACGGTTGACCTGCAGAGACAGAATGAACCGACAGTTTGGTTGAGGTCTTAGGCAAACCAACTTCTTCCTCAAAGAGCAATTCCCGTTCAAAGATACTCTATGCTTTTTAGCTAAAAACCTTCAAAGTGTCGTCCAAACTGATCTGTTCCAGATTAACATCTGAGACTGCTTGCGCTTCCATCGAAGTCTGAACGGCGTTTGAGGTAGCTCTGGCTTCTCTTAATTCATTCTAAAAACACTTACATTCAGTTTCCTTTAAATTAACGGACAACTTCACACGTCAACCAAACTTTTGGCTAGTTTGGCCTTCAACTACGCATTAAGTACGTATTTACCAAACAGTACTATTTTTTAATAACTTTACACTTGCAACCAAACTTGGCATAGCATATATAGATCCCAGCTACTAGGATGGCGCTCGGGCCGATTCGGCCCGGCCCGGCCCGTTTTCCAAATTTTGTGGCCCGGCCCGGACCATTTTTAAAAAAGTTGCCAGAATTCACGCCAACATGTAATGTAACAATTCCCTGATACAAGTAAACGTTTTACAAGTGCTAAAAGCAGTTAGAAATACACTGTTCACAAAAACAGAGCTCTTAAGAGCCATTTTATATAAGAGCGGTACGATGGGCGGCGGACGGCCAAATCTGACCCCCACTTTTTATTCGCTCATTTGAAAGTCCTACACATGGAATGTTTAAAACCGAAGTATCTCCAGGATTTACCCACCACTGGGCTAGAGAAGTGGGAAAACGCCAGGGGCACGATTTTCGGGCGTTTACGGAAATGGTCATTTCTGTTGAACCACTAGGCCTAGAGGGCCCAAACTTTAAACATTTGTAGAGGAAGTGTTGTGCTATCATAACTGTTGTTTGTAGCCGCCTAGCCTTCTCCATAATCTAGAATCGACGCTCCAAACTGGAGGTGCTCAAATCAGTTTTTCGGCTACTGTCGCTACAAGACACGAAAGTTTTCAATTTCCTTTTGCACACTATTTGGACTAACCATTGGCTATTTATCGCACACAAAATTTTTTTTGGCAAAGATCGCATATTGCGAAAAAAATGAAATTTTCGTTTTTTTTGCAGAATATCTGGTATTTTGCTGTTTTTTTGGCACAATCTAGTTGTGCTAGCCTATTTTTCGATGGAAAAATCGATTCTGCATGCCAAAATTAGGTATAGACAATGTTTTGCTTGTAATTGGAAAAAATCTATTTTTTGGTTTTTACTACTTAATGTGATAGTTTCGATTTTCTGCATAATATAGTTGTTCTAGACTATTTTGTAGTGCAGAAATCGATTCTGCATGTCAAAATTACTTAGAGCCAATGATTTTCTTGTAATTTTGCTATCAGTTTATAATAAATAGATTTGACGCTCCTGTTGACATACTCGAATTGCGGAATCTGAAACCCAGACTACTATGTTTGCAGTGGCGTATCCAGCATTTCGGAAAGGGGTGGGGGTGTAAAATTTTCAAAGTGACTGGTTGGGCGGCCCAACCAGTCACATTCAAAATTTAACACCCCACCCCTTTCCGAAATCCGCTGCCCAACCATACATGGGCCAGAAAAATCCGGAGGGGGCATGGAGACCGCGGGGGTCCCGAAAAAGGCTAATTTTGCCTTAAATTAGCGAAAATTTATCCCTCTGGGAGGGGGGTATTGCCGGCCGACGGGGTATTGGCCGGCGAGGAGGAGGGGTATACCCCACACCCCCGGCCCATGTATGTGCCCAACCAGGGTAAGAAAATTTAGCAAAATTTGCCTTCAAAAACGCGTTTAAAAGACATTCCAAGCTTAAAATACGTGCAGTATGGGGTAACGTGTGTAATATGAATTATCACCAACATTGTCTATTTTGTGCTCAGAATGCCTTTTAAATGCTTTTTTGAAGGCGAAATTTTCAATTTTTTCTCGCCTTGGTCGGGCAAAAGCCCAACCAGATCACTTTAACCACTAAAACTTGTAATTTCTGATAATTTTAAGCTCAGACGGAATGTCTTTTGAAGGCAAATTTTGCTAAATTTTGTTACCTTGGTTTCTTTCAACTTTCAAAATTTTACACCCCGCCCCTTTCCGAAATCCTGGATACGCCACTGCAAACATAGTAGTCTGGGTTTCAGCTTCCGCAATTCGAATATGTCAACAGGAGCGTCAAATCTATTTATTATATACTGATAACAAAATTACAAGAAAATCATTGGCTCTAAGTAATTTTGACATGCAGAATCGATTTCTGCACTACAAAATAGTATAGAACAACTATATGAGGCAGAAAATCGAAACTGTCACATTATGCAGTAAAAACCAAAAAATAGAAATTTTTTCCAATTACAAGCAAAACATTGTCTATACCTAATTTTGGCATGCGGAATCGATTTTTTCACCGAAAAATAGGCTAGCACAAATAGATTGGGCCAAAAAAACAGCAAAATACCAGATATTCTGCAAAAAAACGAAAATTTCATTTTTTGGCAATATGCCACTTTTGCCAAAAAAAATTTTGTGTGCGATAAATAGCCAATGGTTAGTCCAAATAGTGTGCAAAAGGAAATTGAAAACTTTCGTGTCTTGTAGCGACAGTAGCCGAAAAACTGATTTGAGCACCTCCAGTTTGGAGCGTCGATTCTAGATTATGGAGGAGGCTAGGCGGCTACAAACAACAGTTATGGTAGCACAACACTTCTTCTACAAATGTTTAAAGTTTGGGCCCTCTAGGCTTAGTGGCTCAAGAGAAATGACCATTTCCGTAAACGCCCGAAAATCGTGCCCTGGGCGTTTTCCCACTTTTCTAGCCCAGTAGTGGGTAAATCCCGGAGATACTTTGGTTTTAAAGATTCCATGTGTAGGACTTTCAAATGAGCCAATAAAAAGTGGGGGTCAGATTTGGCCGTCCGCCGCCCTCCTGAAGAAAACCGTACCGCTCTTATATAAAATGGCTCTTAACACGTTCACATGTTAGCATGCAGGAAAGTTATCGAATCAACCGATTGTGGATTAAGACGCGCTCTCCGGGCTTGCAGAGTGAAGCCGCAAGTAGAAAAGTCTCTCTCAGCGGGTGCACTAGAAGCGGGCACAGCCAACAAACACTGGGCCACTAGACTGAGGCGCGGCAACACAGTTTTGTGGTTGCGCCAGAAATCCAGAATGTCCATCTTAGAAGAATCGAAGTTTAATCGTAGGTACTGATTGAGCTCTGCAGTTTCCGGATCGTCTGAGGTGGCGTCATCATCTTGCACCAGCGTACATAATCTTGAATTTGTGCAACCTTTCAAAATTTTCGGGCCACTATGCTAAACTGGTCGGCCCGGCCCGTGCGCATCTCTACCAGCTACCCTCTTGCACACGCCTAACTTTTTCACCTTTCTTTCCATATTGCTTGACCTTCAACCACGTATTTTGCATTATTTTTCCATTTACAAGAATTGTATAACATATTTACGATTTGTAACGCAAACCATTATCAAAGATGTGCCATGGTGTGTTTTTAGGAGAATAAGCTCCAAATGTGCCACCGTAGTATACTACCTGCGTTTGTGAAAGATTCACTGAGAGCCGATCACACATTAACTCACACCGTTTCACAAACAGACTCATCGAACACGCTACCAGCCTTACCACCAGCGATGTTTAGCGACGAAGATCATAGAAGTGACTTTATTTCCGAGTGCAGTGCAAGTACTTAGTAGTAGGTGAAGAGACAAGTAAAGACTAAGTGAAAGGTTTAACGGCTGAAGCCGATGACAATCCAATGAAAGCCTCTGATTTTAGCCTGCACCGACATCAGCGTCTGCTCCAGCTTTTCTGTTTGATCATTCCTGATTACTTCTCGCTTTATCTGTGCCAGCACACGCTCAACAATCAGCTGCGCCGCATGCAGCCAGTCGATCCACTTCTGTCTCTCGGAGCCGGTCAACCGATTGCTACAACTGGTTCTGATTCCTTCGTTCAGCTGATCGTCTAGTTGCTCTAATCTGTTCACCAGTTGCACCTGTAGGTCACTGTCCATGTAAGGGGTGTCAGTCGGGGCGCCACTCTCAGTTGTCGACGCGTTCAACTGCTGTTCCATAACCGTCACTGCTCCTTGACTCGCGCGCAGCAGCTGCGTCAGTCCGCTCTCAACGCGCAACATCCGACTGAGACGTTGCTCGTCCTCCTCAGTCTTCCGTATGGCAGCGATACACCGTTGCAATGCTAAGAGCACCAGAGACTCGGATAGATTGTCCGGCTTGCAGAACTGAGTGACGTCTTGCTGCAGCGCGCGCAACCGCTCCACTGCCGTGTCGAAGGCGCCCAAACACAGTTGTTGCAGTTGCTGGCAGGAGCGACGCAATTCCGATGTCTGCTTGATTCTGTCGGCCAGCTCGTCGCGCAACTGTCGCAAGGTGCAGTCGTCCGTCTCTCCCATCAGTCGGCGCACGTCAACCACAAACTGGTCGTAGCTCATCTTGCTCACGCTCTGCCCTTTCACTAAACGCTGATTGTGGGAGGCGAGCTCACCCATCTCCTCCACCAACTCCAATATCTCATTCGGCAGTTGAGACACTTCGCGCGGCATCGATACAACACAAGAGAGCAACAGACACAAAGCAAGTTGTTGAAAAGAGGGAGCTAATTTGCATACTCTCATAGGTAAAGTTTTGCCGCAAACAGTACCTCCAGTTCAGCGATTCTGAACAAATGTCGATCGCTTTCGCATTGCTCGGCACATTTACTGACCACTTCCTTCAACACCACCAACACCTCCAGCTCTCTGTACTCGTCGGTCGTTACCATAGGCTACAAAAATAATTAAGTAAAAAATTAGCACGACACGTAATTCCTAGCAACGCTATTACGTCATCTCTAGCATTATGAAATTGGAAAAGATAGAAGAAAATCACCCACCACTTCAAGTGGTTTGAGCAAAGGCTGGGTATTCTCTTCTGTAATGCTTTCCATCGACGTTCTGCAGCGAATTTTTACACGTTTTCTCGGCACGGCTGCAGATCCAGGAGAACCGAACACAGAACACGTCTTCTTAGTGGCTTCTGCAGCATCCCACTCGTTCACCACTTCAGCAAGCGGTCGACCGTCGAACGAACCTCAACAAAACACAGCCGTTTGGATGGCACAAGGACCTTAGGAAGTTTTGGACCAGGACTTACTGTAGATAAAATCGATAAACAAAGACACATAAAACAGGTCATCCGCCGAAGGGGAGTTGGTTTGTGCGGTCTGTGCCCAAATTCGGGCAGGACTAGATAGAGTACAAAAACGCTAAAACTCGCAACAACGCGCTAATTTAGGCTTAAACACAACTACAAACAGCTGTTTTATACGCAGGTGATTTGAACAATTTTAGTGTCTGAAATTCTTAGAGTTGCAAAAACTCGCTCTAAAAATTACATGACGGAAAATCGGAGGGGTGAAAAAATGGTTTTCAGGGAGATCTAATGGTCGGTGCGTACAGCTATAAACAGCAGGTACCATTTAAGGCAGAATGGTCGACCGAGTGTTGGCTAGAGCGCTTCAGTGGGGGCGTATCAGTGGCAGAGACAGTTCGGTGACCGGGACACCAAGTCTTGCGTCTATTCTTGGTCGTCTGCTTCCATCTGTCCACACATTTCCCGTCCACATTGAGAATTCGCTTTCTAAAAAAACTCAGCGGCATTGGTTTTGACCTCTGGTGGGATGGCGTCTCAACATTACTTCCACTTTTCGATCTCTTCCTTGTACTCCTCTATCATATTTGTCAAGACGTTGTTTTCGGACTGCAAGGCTGCCATGCCTGACTGAGCTCTTAGCTAAACAAGCCATCAGTTGCACACCTGGCATGACAGAACATGCACGCTAGTGGCAGTACATACTCTCTACAAGGGAATTTTGCGTCACTTTCACAAATCTTACAACATAATTTTAGGTGTACTAGTCGAGCACTTGGGAGCGACTTTAGTACTTGGGGACGCCCTCTGAAACTTTGGACAGCGTTGTATAGGGAAGGACGACGCACCTGTTGCACCTGCTGCTGCAGTTGGTTGACTTGTCGTTGATAGCGCCGCAAACAGGCTTCATCCGTCACCACTTCGTTCAGCACAGGCTTGTTCTGGACGCGCTTTGCGCTCGAAGCAAACTGAAACCACAGCACTTCAGTCACAAGCACACAACAACTTCTCGAGACCTACAGTCAAAGTTGACTTGGTTTCTTCCACGCTAGCCGGTGTGACCGTACAAACAATGGCTGTTCTAGCGTTGCCTCCGAGCGAATTCTGCAAGATCCTAGTCAGCTTGGAATCGCGAAAGCTGACATGAGCGCTACAATTATCAGTAGAAATAGAAGCGAAATGAAGAGCAATGCAATAATTACGAGGCGCCAGTGGACAACTGGGAAATGACGAGCGAGAGAAAGGACAGACTCTGATTGATGGAGGCTCCTTCTTTCAAACGATCACCCTTGGCTCCGGTCTGGCTAGCTCTCTCGCTTCCTGCCAGGTCTACGATATTCTGCAACAGAAAGTTGAAAGCAAACAGAACTGCGACGAGCTTGTTGGCATTACCAGTTGAGATACAAAAACAGCAGCATCAGCGTCTTCTTCGCTGCTGGCCGAGTAACGGCTTTCGATTACCTGAAATGAACAAAGGTACCAACACAACTGGCGTTAGAACAGTTAGAATTACGATGCGGAATATAGTGTGCGATCTGGAACTCCGTTCATTCATGGTCGTATCGCCCACATGACGTTTACTCTCGCCCTTGGTAAGTAACGAAAATACGTCCTCCTCTGACTTGACGAATTCTTCACTCAGGTTTTCAACATAAACTGTAACAACAAGACTATATTGTCTTGTATTGCAAGACTTTAAGTGTTATGTTCACCGGCCTTTCCGAACACCCTCCACACAAAAATGATTAGGAGATCAACTCCCATACACAAAAACAGCGGCCGTGTTCGCAGGCATATAATATATACACCAAACTCAAAACTCAAACCGAACTCAAAAATAGGTGTTCATTCATATTATGAACGAACACCTATTTTTGAGTTAACATGAAGGGTGATTTCGAAAGGGTTAATTTCAATTTCAGCTAAAATAGGATAAATTAAATAGCTGATTTACGATTAACAGTACCAGCGTTTTTTGTTAGAATTGAAAAGTTTCCAGAAATTATCAAATATAATCTGATGGATAAAAATGGTTTGGCCGGTCTCAATTTGACTTGAGCCATATTTTTCTACCTTCACCGGTAAAGGGCAAACGGCGATTACATTATTAGGGATGGGACCGGTATAAAAATGCCGTACCGTATAGCATTTTCGATACCGTACAGTATGCTCCAATAAGCGAGAAACTCTTAATATAGTAGTCATACATGTAACAGGTCATCCGGCGATGGGGGAGGGGGGGGGGGGGGGGGGGGGGGGGGGGGGGGGGGGGGGCAAGAGGGAACTTTGAAACGCAAACGTATTGGGGAAAGAAGTGTGTTGGGGGTGGTTGTGGGGGAAATGTTGAAGGGGGGGGGGTGTGGGGGGGGGGGGGGGGGGGGGGGCTTATAGTAGTGGGTTTTAGAGCGAGTAGTAGAAGAGCAATCTTTGTTACACAGCCATAAATATTACAATTTTCAGTCAAAAAGTGGTGTAAGTCACTTTCGACAGTCAAAAAACAAAATTTAACATTATAAAATATTTTGCAAAACCGCATCTATTACTACCGTGTTTATCCAAGTAAGGAAACTATTCAAATAAGCCATGCAACAGGAAATTGGAAAGAAATAAGACGCGCCTTCAATAAGCGGCGCACTGTTTATTAGAAACCAGTTGTCCTATGAAAACGCTGTCAGCCACAATTAACACTACAACTAACACTACTGCCTGACAACCTCATAAAGGCACGAATCAACTGTAAAAATAGCACTAAAACTTATTTACTGTTCAAGTTTTGATCAAGATATTACCCCCACAACGCCAGAAATTTTGCGATTTTTGATACCCAAATCATACATGTAACAGGTCATCCGCCGATGGGGGGAGGGGGGGTTGGGGGGGGTCTGGCGCCGGCCGGGGGGGTCTGTGCCAATATGTTGGGGGGGGGGGGTGGGCACTAAAAAACGCTCAAAAATCGAGAAAAATCGCAATTTTTGGCCTAAAAATCGCCAAAAATCGCTAATTTGGGCTGAAATACAGCTAGAAAGTGCTGTTTTGCAGGCGATTTTGGCAATTTTTGTGTGTGAAAGTGTAAAAAATTGCAAAAATTTGATCGAAAATTTACTTGCCAGAAAAATCGGAGGGGGGGGTCGGTAAAATCGTCTCGGGGGGGGGGGTCCCCATCCGGGGGGGTCTGGCCTAAGTCGGGTGGGGGGGAGACCCCCCCAGACCCCCCTGTTACATGTATGACCCAAATTGAGCTGAAATATAGAAGCCGCGCCCTCCAATAAGCCGCGTGTCCAGACCACTCTGAAATAAATAAACCACCCGCGGCTTACTGGAATAAATACAGTATTTTAGAACGCTTTCTTTAGTTTGTTTTTCTTAAAAAACTCAAAACTTACTTAAGAAATCGAACAACTCACCACATTAGGGGAATAATAATGGAAAATTTGCCAAAAATTGGTGTTTTGGGATTAAAATTAGCATAAATATTCTGCTTTTTCAAGAAAAACTAAATAATTCAGTGTTTACAGAATACCGTATACCGGTGACATCCTTATACATTTTGCTGTACTGTTAGGCAGTCTATTTATCGGCCAGGGGACCAACCTTCAGTCAGTTTTTCTCGAATCCTCAGGTCACGACTTCCTGTCAGCAGGTCCAGAATCTCTTCTCTGTATATCTCCATATAAGATACACGCAATAAGAATTGACGGTCGGGTGTCTATAACAGTCAGCAATCTAGCGTCATACGTTACATATATATGTATATGAGCGCTACTAAACGGAACAAAACACTGGGGTACCAAACTAAACAGTGACTCTGGCTCGATTTAAGTGTTGCGGTGCGGTAGAGATGTGGTACCTTGTGCACGGCGCTGAATATGGCTTCCACTGCCAGAGGAATGACACCCGGTTCGCTATCATCGCCCATTATCGTGTAGGTCTTGCCACTGGACGTCTGACCGTACGCAAAAATCGTGCCTGAAGTGCCGCCAACCAACCAGGCTCCGTCGTCTACATAGAAACATAACCAAATCTGAATTACCGTTATAGCCGCGCATAGCAGACTCGACAATGGGCTGCACAACTTCTTCATACACACGACCATTGACAGTTGACGAATCAAACACGTGATCTAAATAACACAGAGGAAAATGGCAAATGGATGGCCAAATTCGGACATTTAGGGGTGGGCCTAACAGATTCTGTGGCTGTCATTTTGGTGGGTGGGCCGGCACAGGAAGAAAAGTCAGCTTCAGATGGCTGGGTAGTAGACATGGACTAGCATTTCGGTTGAGGAGGTAGGGTGGCAAACTTTCAAATCCTGAGGGGGCTGAGCGGGTAGCGGTTGCTGAGGGGATTGAGGGGACGGTAAGCCAAAAAGTCCGATCAAAATTTTATCAGGCTTATTTTGCGCATAGGTTAAAATAAGCCTGAGCTCAATTACATATCGACGCTGTGGTGCCAAAAGGGCTCAAGTCAAAAAAACGCATTTTGAGATATGGCCGTTTGAAGTTTTCAAATGTACTGTAAAAAAAATTGGGTTGAGTGAGCCTCAAATGATTGAGATATTCTGAAACTACATGTGTTTTGCCATGTTTCTGTTCTGTTTATTCACACAAATTAAAGCTCTACCCACTGTGGCAGCTTCCCAAAAACAGGGTACTTTACTTGAGTCTTTTTGGCATGAGGACTTCATGTACTTGAGTCCTTTTTGATAACTTTGAGTCACTTAATTCCTCTTGTCTTGAAAAGGGTACCATGGTATTACTGCATCAGTTTTTGCCCAAGTTTATAGCAATTCCGAATAATAGATCAGTAGTTGTTTTTTTGGTTTTTTACCAAAAATGTCAATGAAAATGCAGCCCGCAAAAGTTTTTAACTTTACCGGGAGCTTCTAACAGTACAAGAAAAGGACAAGAACCACTAGTCGTCTTCATCTCCTGAGAACTCCACCACATCTTAGAGTAATAAATAAGTGGTCGTATTTTAGCGGTTTTTAAACAAAAATCTGGTGTCCCAGAGGTTACTGGATGGCCACATCTAGGTGGATTAGACTAGGTATGGGATGGATTCCTCATTTGGGCTGCACTTTTAGTCATACATGGACCGAGTGGTTTCCTCTTCCCCTCATTAGCCCAGGCCGCATCGCCGTAAATTTTTATGACTTTTTTCTGGAAATTCGCCCACTTAACTTCCTCCATGGAAACTCATGTCCCTAAAAGATTTTTCCAGTCTTTTGATTAGATTGAAAGGTGTAGTGGCAATTCTCCGGTCTTGCTAGAGGCCATACATGGGTCCATACATGTGACAGGTCATCCGCCGATGGGGAGGGTGTTGGGTTTGGCGCTGGCCGGGAGGGAGGTCTGAGCCAAAATTCTAAGGAAGGGGAATTGGGTACTAAAAAGCGCTCAAAACTCGCAATTTTGGACTAAAAATCGTAAAATAATCGCTAATTTGGGGTCAAATCAGACATTGACAAAGGGGGCTGAGGGGGTTCAGCCACTCAGGCTCTGACCTGCCCCTCAGCCGGTCGCTACCCCCTCAGGAAATTTTTGGAAGACTTTTGTATTGAAAGTTTAAGTAAAAGTATGCCTAGATTAGGTGTAAATGGGGATAGATTAATTTAACTCATTTTAACGAAAACAAGCCAAAAAACCTTGATTTTTAGCAAAAATGTGACTTTTTGGCTTACCATTCCCTCATCCCCCTCAGGCGCTCCTCCCCCGCCTCAGCCCCCACTCAGAAATTGAAAATTCTACCCCCCCATCAGCTAAATGCTAGTCCACATATGAATCAAATACAGCTAAAAAATGCTGATCTACAGGCGATTTTAGCAATTTTAGTGTCTGAAATTCTAAAAAAAATACTACTTGCCAGAAAAATCAGAGGGTATGGGGTCGGAAAAAATCAACTTGGGGTGGGATCCCTGATCGGGGGGGGGGCGGCCTAAGTTGGGTAGGGGCAGCCTTCCCTTGTTACATGCATGGACCTGGGGCCTACTTGACCAGTTGCTACCACCCTGTCTCTCATCTATACCCCTAATCGAAATTTTTTTCGCTTTTTTAAGAAAAATAGGCAATTTTACAGCAATTTTTTTTGCATATTCTTGACCACCGGGACAACCTCAGACTCTCTCCAGATTTTTCCGCCATGCAATACAGGGTCTGCCCCTACCACCCACCACTTCGTCCAGCCCCAGATGGAATCCCCGTAGAGATTACTTCTCGATCCATTCCCACGGATTTTTCTCTGAAGTAATTTTTTGAGCAATTGTTTGTATTTTTTTACAATTTCAGACGCTAAAATTTCCTGAGAAATACAGTTTTTAGCTGTATTTGAGCCGAATGAGCGCTTTTTACGATTTTTACTCTATAGTTGCGATTTTTTGAACCATTTTTAGTACTATACCCCCGGGCTAAACTCAGACCCCAACCCCCTGCCCATTTGGCGGCTTCGCAGTTGCATCTATGTGCAACCCCATACACAGGGAAGGGATACCACCGTAACACCCTAGTGGCACTTTCTTCGGACTTTTTGCGTAAGTCTGACGTTTTTGCTAATTGTAAGCCAAAACCACTTGGGTCAACTGGCAAAGCCCCCTCCCATTATTCAAATAGTACACATGCTTCAGAGATAGGTTCTTGTGTTGTTACTACCGTATTCAGCCTAAAGAATGCTCATTTATGGCAGAAACACGTAAAACAATAAGCAGAAGGGGGACTCAAGTGTACTTGAGTCATGCAAGACTGGGAGCCAAAAAGGCTCAAGGTGACTTGAGCCCTTTTGGCATGAGAATCTGTGTGACTCAGCGTTGAGCCAAGTCCTGCCACACGCACATTGTTAGAGTTTCCGAAAATAACAAATGCTCATTATCAGCGTAAGCAAATAAGCTGGCTAATGGTACAGAAAACCCAAATTCGGCATTTTTTGACTTGAGCCCTTTTGGCACCACAACGTCGATATATTCTAGGCATACTTAAATATAAATACTTGCATCTAATCTACCTCCACGCCACGCCAAAGAAAAATAAGCAAGAGAAATAAGCCAAGTAAGTCATACTTACATCACAATTAATTTTCTATACAAAATTCCTCCCAAAAAGTCCTGAGGGGCGTAGCGGCGGCATGTGGGGGTAGGCGAGCAATCCCTCAGCCCCGCTTGCCCATGTCTAGTGGGTAGAAGTCCAGGCTACGTAGAGCCAAAGTGGGTGGGTGAACCCAGGCCCATATGATACCCCTACAGATTTTAACCCATACATTGGTAAAGAGAGACAAGTGAAAGTTTAACCGAAAGTATACGACAGTCCAGTCGATCGAACCCGAGGTCGCTCCAAGCTTGATGAGGGTTGAGGGTCGGTTTGAAAGATCGTGTTGCCATCAACGGTCGACCAGTGAATGTCACTGTTGCACTCTTTTTCTCTAAAGCAACACCAAATCAACAAACGTCGCGTCGCGACTTGGCCCTTGCTAATTGTTGATTAATTAAGTGAATCAGGTGTATCTGGTGGACATCAGGAACCGATCTCAACCAGAAATTAATATTTTAATGATCATAATTAATTTTAAATTAACAAGTTTTACCCATAAATATCGATTATTTTTTTGCAAAAAAATCCAAAATATCAAAATCATCCAAATATGGTTCTTTTATATATCATTTGAAAGCCCTTCGCCTGAGGAGTCTAATGATCACTGCATCAGGGCTAGCCCCGGGGGGCCTGTTCTGCCATCTATAAAAGTACCCCTAGAGACGCATCAGTATAGGGCACGCTTCGGAAGGGCTGTTTTCCATATATGTAACAGGTCCCGGCCGGCGTGGGGGATGGGGTTTTCCGTCAGGTGGGGGTCCAGGGGGGTTCGCCCAGAGAGGGGTCCCAAATTTCAAAAAGGTCCAAAACGCCTGATAATGCGTTTTAGCACGTTTTTTTTCAGTAAGGAGGCTAAAAATCGCTATTCTAAGCTGCCAAATAGCGTTTTAGAGCTAAAAGGAAGCAAAAAACGATAAAAACGGCTTCCAAAGGCTTTTCAAGCGAATTTTAGGCTAAAAATTAGTTATTTCTGAGCCAGTTTGTTAGTACTGGAGCCACTACTACTATTTAGTTTTAATTTAGTATTAGCATTTTCGGGTCGCGGGGCTCCCTTAACCTGTCTCGGGCTACCTGCGAAAAATGTGGGTGACACAAAATAATAAAATCCTACCGTTTAATCAGTGGTCGTATCCTGACAGCCACTTCGATGTTCTGATCAGACGAAGAAGACATGTCTTTTCAAACTAACTTCCTTGCCCTTCTTCTTAGTTTTAGGATGGGCCAAGGTTTTAGCTAGCTATATAGGGTATCACTGTCGCTTTGGCTTGACAACGGTACTAAGAAAAATGCATCAAATACAGACTCAACTGCACCACAGCCGGCAAATAGCAGCGAATCAAACCAAAATGAAGGAAAATGATAACGAAAAGCAAATAGGCCTCTGGTCCCGCTGCTCTGAGTATCAGGACTGGCAGTCCTGAGCTGCTGCGGCCTGCCAGTATCACTGACCTACGCGCTGTCTGAGCTAATCTACATACTGCGCGGACACACCAATTACACACAGGCGCGGCCGACGGGCAGACATGTACACAGGTACTAAAGCTACACACGCGACCCTATACACATCAAACAGCAACGATCCGTAATCTGACTAAGCTACTTTAGCTAAACTGTACGGATTTAGCCTTGGTGGGTCCGAAACCGGTTGAAGTGACTGGAAGTAGTCTATGTAAAGCCCAACCCAGACCACCGAAAGCAGGTGATGGCCGGTATGTAAATGGCAACCCAACCGGAGCTGCCCTTGCACTTTAAGACAGCAAAAGGGGAGGGTTGTTTATAGACAAGGTACTCCATTGAAAGGCTCTAATATGAGCGCGGGGTGTCCTGTGCTGTCCGAAAGGACAGTAGAATCTAAAACAAACAAACAAATAGCTACGTAGCCATGTTATACGTAGCTATTTAGCCAAACTCAGCTATAGAACTCGGAATCTTCGCCAACTGTTAGCTAAATATGTAGTTATACAGAGCTGCATACCCTCACTCGTCTCGTTCAGCTTCTGCCTTGGGTCAATTTACAGACCCAACTGGTTGCAATTGCAAACGATTGTGTTGCTTGTGGTGGTGTCAATCTGCTCGGTTTTCATCCGGCTAGTGCGAAACGGCAGGAACTGAGATTTTGTCCTCCAACGAAATCGCAATTCAGCGTCTACTGTAGGCGCCATTTTCAACATACTTTACAACAGCCAACAACCGACTGTTAAAGCAGATCATACCTCTTTTAGCAGAGTTCTACGATCTTCGTGCCAAAAACTGAAAAACTACATAGATACGTAAACATTTAAATGGCGAGTGCACGTAAGAAATGTACAGGGTGTGCCAAAAACACTCAAGCAGATTTTTTACTATGACAACAGCAAATCTCAACCGATTTGAATGAATCTTTTTTAATGAAAGACAAATAAATTATTGACAGATTGGTGCAATTGTCATTAAGACACTCTGCTTGGTTGGTTCCTGAGATATTTGCCATAAAATTTGAAACACTGATTTTGGTAATGAACAAACAGTGATTAAAACAACCCAGCAGACTTTTTGCTGTAGCAACCGTAAATCTCAACCGATTCGAATGAATCCTTTGATAGGAAAATTCTTGAAAAAATCATGAAAATTTTATCAAGACATTCTGCTTATTTCCTGAGATACTTACGCTCAAAGTCAAAACAGACTTTGACAATGAACAAGAGCGATTCCGTTGCACTTCATAATAAAGCAGATTCCTACTACTGGAGCCTAATGAGTATTTACTGGTGAAGTAACCGAGCGTGTGTGTCACTAGTAAAGCCTCCTGACTTAGCCCTTAGCTGTAGGAATTCTGTTTTGTTATGAAGTGCAACGGAATAATAAAAATCGCTGCTGTTCGTTACCAAAATCTCTGATTTTTCTTTGAGGGCAAATATCTCAGGAACCAAACAGATTTTCTTAATGAACATTGCAAAATCATTCAAGAATTTAATTGAATTTCATTTAGAAAAGAATCATTCAAATCGGTTGAGACTTGCGGTTGCTACAGTAAAAAATCTGCAGGGTTGTTTTTGGCAGACCCTGTAAAACGCCTGAAAGACATGTAAAGTAGCTATGTCAGGGATTTGGATCAAACGGTGTCCTTTAGTTAGTATAAGAGTAGAAAATGCCATATGCAAGAGGGTTTTTGCATATTTACCCATATCCCCCAAAATGGCCATACTCCACATGGAGTGCATTTGGGAATTCGGGAATCCCATGAATCTCAATGGGCCCAACCATGCCTTTCCAAAATCGTTCATACCCTTTTGCAAAAAACCTTCCTGAGTACGCACGCACACACACAGCAGTAGCACGATCAGCCAATTTCTATCACAGTATTACTTAGACCTGTAGAGCCAGCAATGAAAATTGACCGGCCATATCTCCGGAACGGTTTGACCTGGAAACGTCACGAAAGCATCATTGAACTCCCCAAAGACTCTAGAATCGAATTCTGAAGTCAATTCATTTTCATCGCGATTAGGAAAAAAGCTCATTTTTTCACGTAGCGCAAATTAGTGTTCAGAGTGAATGTAGCGCAGATTAGGATTTACCCCAGACCGGAGCTCAGCCTTCTCTACAACTTTGGTTCTGAGGCCCAAGTCGCTCCGAGGCCTCCCAAAAAAGTTATTCGCAAAAAACTCTTGCAGAATATGGCATGTCTGAGGTATTCATCTTGGGACCCATATTACGGTATCAGGGTCAAATTTTCAGGCTCCGGAAGTGTCAAAATCGATTCCAGCGGTCCTGAATACCCTCTTCAGGAAGTTTCAACCAAATCCATCGGCCTGTCTATATTTCCGCCCCAAATTAGTGAAATTTTCGAAAAAACGCCATTTTTCGCGATTTTTGCAAACTTTGACCGGCCATATCTCCGGAACGGTTTGACCTGGAAACGTCACGAAAGCATTATTGAACTCCCCAAGGACTCTAGAATCGAATTCTGAAGTAAGCTCATATTCATCGCGATTAGGAAAAAAGCTCATTTTTTTCACGTAGCGCAAATTAGTGTTCAGAGTGAACGTAGCGCAGATTAGGGTTTACCCCAGACCGGAGCTCGACCTGCTCTACAACTTTGGTTATGAGGCCCAAGTCGCTCCGATGGCTCCATAAAAAGTTATTCGCCAAAAACCGCCAGCTCGCTCTTTTTTTGAACGCACTATAGTACAGTAAGTTTTGACAACAGTCCTCTTCTTTCTAAAATTTGTGTGTTTACTAAATACCGAAGATTAACTTCCATAACTGTTTTATTTCGTACTGGTGCGCGTGCGCCCTACGTAGTGTAGTTCATGCAGTACACTATAATGTTACGTGCAACGTACGCATGTGCGCAGAGTTGGATTGGCTGAAAGAGTTTTCTGCGAGTAGAGTGGATCAAAGTTTTACTGAGATAAGTGAGAGGAAGCAGTGCACATGTGAATAAGTGAGTTTCAAGAGAAAGCAGTTGCAGCCGCGATCAAAAGAGTGCCGCCAGTGCAGAGGTGACGGAGGACACCTCGATTCAGAGCAAAAGGCTGGAACTGGGCAGGCCATTGAGGAGTTGGAGTGAGGGTGCTGGTGGTGGGGGTGGTAGTGGTGGTGGTTGGGCTGGTGGTAGTAGTGTCGTCATCGTAGTATTCGTAGCCACCCGACTGCCGCTGAGCGTTTCGTCCGTAGTCCAACCGGAACCGCATTCTGCCGCCCAATCTCCGCTGGCCGTACTTGCGAAGTCTGCTGTGGATTCCGAAAGCGTGCCCCCGGCCTCGCCGATTCGGTGCGTAGGAGGCGCCTTGGTCCATGTCGTTGTAGTCGCTACCACTGTCTGATGGATTACTGTGGTAGTCGGCGTACTGTTGACTGGAGGGGCTTGCGTTATCTTCGTCGTAATTCTGGCCCTCCTCATCAAATCTCAAGGGGAAGTAACTACTTGCAACACGTGCAACCAACAAAACCAACAATACACGAACGCACATATTCAGTTTGCCCGACCACACAAAACAATGACTGAGAGAGAGCTAAAGCTGCTTTCGCTTTTGTTTGAAAAAACTGCTCTATCCAACGCACATGCACACCTTGCAGTCATAACCCAGACGGGCCACATGCGAGGCAGATCACTTTTTGAGCCACCCCCTTTTATGTCATGCGCCGTTTGTACGGGACGGGAGTCGAGGGTTACGCAACAGTACACTGAACACAGACATCGATTTTCGATTGAAGAACTCTCGCTCGCGGCTTATAAACAATACGTTAATACAAATAGTGGAGGACGCGGGTCTGGGGGTTTACCCCACTTGGGTTTATCGTACTCAGACGTCCACCCATCTGAAACAGGATTTCGCTTCCTACACCCACCCACCAAAATGACCGCGACCGCTAAATACGTTTAAATCTACAACCTTGCAACAATACCTACTCCTCTATAAAGCTTTGTTTACTGTCAAAAACAGGAAATCATGTACGTTTTGTTCGTCACATTCGCACGTAAATATCCTCCAATTATCTGCCACGTAGAGGAGAATTCAAAAGGCTCATTCCGATGTCAAATCTAACTTTTAGCCTCGGTTTTAGGCTTAGCCTTAGGTTCAGGCTTAGGCTTAGGCTTATGCTTACGCTTACGCTCAGCCTTCTAGGCTTAGGGAACGTTTCATTAAGAATTCTCCGTCATGCAGCGGGTAATACGAGGATATATACACGCAAGTGCCCTTGTCACAATCATAAATTTTGGTCCTGGTTGATTTGATACTGAATAAGTTGACCAAATAGGTGTTTGGTAGGTATTACCAAGAATGTATAAGGGAAGAATGTTCCACTGCGCGGCCGGTGTTGTGCAAAATCCTTACTCCCTGCAAGAAATTACTCCCCTATCTTTTACACTGCAAAATTGTTACTCCCCCTTGCAAAATTATTACTCCCTTACTTTTTCTTGCAAAATCCTTACTCCCTAACTTGTTTTGTTGGTTATGCATAGCGGTCGAACAATTTTATACTCATAACATACATGTAACATAACAAGCATGCACTTTTTCGCAATGAAGCAATATGCACACTCAAATTATGCGACACGTGTTGCTACATTGTAGTGCTGGCTGGCCCGAGTGTTGTAGCTTTGTATTTGGCTTCTGACTAAATCACTGACCTTCAACTCATGCATTGTAGCCTGTTTGGCATCCCATGCGGCCTTGTACTTCGCCTGTTCTTTCACATTCTTCTTGGCTTCTTTCTGGCTCCCCTTGAATCGAGAAACTGCCTTCAGCCGGTGTTATACTGCAGCTTCGAAGTAAAAATCTGTGTTAGGGTCAGCTACTGGAAATGGCAGTGCACTGGCAAGCGCGGTTCCCGACCCAAAACTAGGTATTAAGGACTGTTCTGCGTGGCTCGGGTACAGGTGCTCCGAATAGCTAGCAAATAGTTCTCTGAACTCGTTCGCCTGAGTTAGATATTGGCTTCTCTCTAAGCAGGCAGTCAGCTGCTCTAGTTTGTTTTCATCCATAGCAAAAGGTTCAAATGGTCGCAACCGGGGCTGTTCTGTATTTCTGCTATCTTAATCCTACTTGTAAAGGTTTTGTCCTGCCTTTTATTGCCAACCCAAGTCAGTTGGGACTTAGGCCTTTGCTCCTCGCGACAAATTTAAGAGTGTAATGTGAGCGTAGGGAGTAATAATTTTGCAACAAAAAATTACTCCCGGGAGTACAGTTCTGTGGGGAGTAAGAATTTTGCACAGCACCGGCCGCTTGCGGCAGCGTGGCCATGCGCTGCAACAAAATTTCGGGAGGGTGACCGAATTTCGGTCGCCCTCCCGAACGTTCGGGAGGGCGACCGAATTTCGGTCACCCTCCCGAAAAACTCTTAGGCGCCGGCTCTTAGGCTTAAGCGAACCCGATTTTGGCCGCTCGCGAGAATTTTTAACAAATTCAGCAGAGTTCTCTCGAAAATAATCAGCTGATATCCGGCTGAACAACGGATAGAAACATGTATTTAACATACTAGCTCTACCAGTATATACTGGTATGCGTTACTGATGACAAAACTAACGCACAGAACACACACATACGCAGCCAAAAATTGTGCATTTTCCTTGCTTGCTTCTTTTCTTTTCTACTATGATTGACTTTACAACAAGCATGTAACTTAGATCTAAAAATCAGAAAAGGCTATACATAGCTTTCAACTGATTAAGTAGAACCTTTTCGTTAATAATGATTTGGGTCCATCCACTCTAACAAAAAGAAATCGCTGTTGGAGTATGTCGAAAAAAGACGCTAAAGACGAGTCTGTGTGTTTACGCAAACTTTCAATTGTTGTATAGCAGCCAGGGATGAGGGGGAAACGGCGTTAAGAAAGAAGGACGCCTACCGCTCTAATCGTGCGGTACATTTTCTTTGCAGGCGCAAGAAATACCATGTTTTTTTAGAAGAAACTCGTTTTAGGAGGGACGATCCCTAGTGGCTGAGTAACAAACAAAATGAAATGTTATTATTGTATTATATTATTGTTATATTGTATTTCCCTCAATTTGTTTTAGCTTTCTTGCTTAATCTTCGCTCTCAATAATCGTGATACGACAATGAGCGGCCACAAGCGGCCAAAATCGGGTTCGCTTGCAATACGGCGCCTAAGAGTTTTTCGGGAGGGTGACCGAAATTCGGTCGCCCTCCCGAACGTTCGGGAGGTCGGTCACCCTCCCGAAATTTTGTTTGCAGCGCATGGCTACGCTCTGCCAGCGGCCGGCCGCGCAGTGGAACATTCTTCCCTTATGCATTCTTGGTATTACTTTGGTTATCAAGCGAATCTAATAATAATAATCAGCTTGGGTAGGGTATTCGGTATTTCCGGTGAAGTTTTTGCCAGGGATCGAAAAATTCAGTTTTGCCTTCGGTTGCATCCCTAGAGCAAGAGTTGGATCTACTTACTTACAGCCGCCAAGAAGAAAAGGTTATAGTAGATAGTAGCAAAGAAAACTAATCAAAGCAAGAAATTAAGTGAAACGTACCTACATTTCATCACCAGAAGAATAAGGTCACATCACAACAAATAATAAGAGCAAGGGCACTGTCGCGGTTTAGGGATCTTTTCAAAGTTTGGCTATAATCTTCCCTGTTGGTATACTAGTTTACAAGAACTGTCTGTAAACTATTTTACTTTGGCTGACTTTTGGCTACTAGTTTACTTTAGATGACTAATGCATCTGTTTTAGTTCAGATGCCTTTTTGTCGGCGCCCGCCGATTTCTTCGCAACCGAATTCGACGCCCAACCGTGGGAACTGCCGCGAAGGCCGCCTAGTTTATTACAGGTGACTTACGGTTTCTGTTTAACTTTAGATGATTAATCGACCTGTTTTACTTTAGCTGGTTCTTTATCAACGCCCCGCTGAGGGAAACTGTCAAATAATTTACGGTCCTTCCCGACTGCTAGTGTAGTTTGGATGATTTTTGATACTATTGAATTTTAGATTACTTTTGATACTAGTGTACTTTAGGTGACTTATTGTCGAAACTCCACTGTGGGGCGAATACCGCCACCGGGGCAGCTCGACCTACCCTCACTGAGCGATTCCCGTGCTGACTCTAAAATGCCCCAGGTTGACCTGGCTAGTCCCCAAATGGTAACGAAACGCCTCCCCCAGTCACGCATCTTGTTCCTGTTTTGCAGGCGATGCTGACTTCGATCTGCATGCCACCTTCCTGGATTGCCACTGGAACATATGCCGCGATGACGCCTACCCCCAGCTTAACAGTGATTGCTTGCAGTAGCGTACCAGGGGGTGTACACCCCCTTTGCAGTGGAGTTAGAAGGAAAAATTGGCTAAAATTAAGAGTAATGAATGAATTATGTACCAAAACTGTCTTTTTATCTTCAGGATGCCTTTTAAATTAGATTTGAAGGCCAATTTCTCAAAATTTTCTTGGCCTGGTTGTGCAAAACCCCAGCCATTTCTCTTTAAACTACAGAAACCAGCTCATTATTGTTAATTGTATGCAATGAATACCTTTTAAATGCGTTTGTAATTGCTAATTTTCTAAACTTTTCTCGCCCAGTGATTGCTTGTGCATTCATATTTTTAACAGATTTACTAGAAAATTAAAAAAATATGAACACATTTCACAGGAAGGATAAACGTTTGCGACTGACTGCCTCTTTCTGCCATCTTTACCGTCAACAGTAAGCTCGACAGTTGAATCCTAGCCTGCAATCAGTGCAGGGATAGGACTCCGAGCACCAGATAGCCTGGCTATAGAACTGATGACAGTGCAGACGTAGATATCTGTGGTTTGTACGTTAATTGCTAATGAAAGTTGTTTTAGCAGTATACTGTATAGTCTGTGTGCTGTTAGTAATTAGCTCGACAGTTGATTCCTAGCCTGCCCTCAGTCCAGGGATAGGACTCCGAGCACCAGATAGCCTGGCTACAGAACTACAGACAGCACGCAGACTACAAAATGTCAGATGAGAGTTTAGTGAAAGAGACAGTTGTTGCAACGCGGGCACGGAAAAACAGAGGTCGATTTGTCATGGATTGTCCCGTTTCCACTTTTGGAACTGTACTGCAGGCAATGATTCATAGTAGGAGGTATTCACCGAACTGTCTTGCAGAACGGTTTTGTTGTGGAGCCATTCATGCAAACAGACGGCTGCCATGCCATCAACGGTTGGCTTGAACTTGTTCACGAACAGTTCTTTTCGCGACTGCAGCATGTTGAGGTCGTCCACTGAAAAGACGCAGGACCAGTGCCGCCATACGCCTCTACATCTGACAGACTCATAGCCTTTCCAAACAGTAAATCGGGTCACCCACTCCTTCTCAGTGCCGAGTTTATCAGACGGTTTCAGACAGGAGCCTGAAATACGTACTGTATTATACACTAAATGTTACTGAATCATGTCATGTACGTGTACGTTAGTCACGTCACTTATGTCAGTACGTACGTACTGTATCACATACGTCGTTATGTCTGTACTGTATGTACATACTGAATCACGTCACGTATGTACTTATGTCAGTACATACGTGCTGTATCACGTATGTACGTGTGTCTACGGGCAAAGGCAGTGGCATATTCAGGATTTTGCAAAGGGGGATGTAAAATTTTGAAAGTGCCTGGTTGTGCTGATGCCCGCCCGACAAGGGTAAAAAATTTAGCAAAACTAGTCTTCAAAAACGCGTTTAAAATTAACAGAAATTAAAAGTTTTAGTAGTTTAAAGTGGCCTGGTTGGGCTTCTGCCGACCAGGGCAAAAATTTTTTTTTATTTAGCCTTAAAACGCATTTAAAAGGCATTCTGAACATGAAAATAGATAGTTTTAGTACACAATTCATTAGTTATATTATTTTCGACATACGTTCTCTTCCTACCTCCACCGCAAAGGAGGGTGTTACCCACCCTACACCCCTTCAGGAATTTTTGGTAGAGTTTTGTATAGAAAATGAGGATATAAAGTAAGCCTAGAATAGGTGTTAACTGTATCATACATATGTACACATGTAATCAAGCTACCAAATGTAAGCACTGTAAACTAACCAGGATATCCCCCAGGCGCACTAAAGTTTTCGTCATGATTGAGAGTCGACATTAAGTGTTCTCCTGAGTGAAGTGTTGGGCCCAAGTAGTCGATTAGCTTTGGAACCTGAGCATCCTGCATGATGTAGTCGACGAATGGTTTGCTGACTGTCGTTTGCACGGAGCCTTTGTAGATAGTGAAATTGGTGTCAGCTTGTCTGTTTTTTTGCCTCGTTCTTTTTGGCACTAGCTCTCGACCTGGGGCATTTTAGAGTCCGCTCGACAATCGCCCAGTGAGGGTATGTTGAGCAGCCCCGGAGGCGGTAACGTTCGACCCATAGTGGAGTTTCGACAATAAGTCACCTAAAGTACACTAGTGTCAAAAGTCACCTAAAATAAAATAGTATCAAAAGTCAGCCAAACTACACTAGCAGTCGGGAAGGACCGTAAATTATTTGACACTTTCCCTCAGCCGGGCGTCGATAAAGAAGCAGCTAAAGTAAAACAGGTCAATTAGTCATCTAAAGTTAAACAGAAGCAATAAGTCACCTGTAGTAAACTAGGTGGGCTTCGCGGCAGTTCCCACGGCTGGGCGTCGAATTCGGTTGCGAAGAAATCGGAGGGCGCCGACAAAAAGGCAGCTGAAGTAAAACAGATGAATTAGTCATCTAAAGTAAACTAGTAGCCAAAAGTCAGCCAAAGTAAAATAGTTTACAGACAGTTCTTGTAAACTAGTATACCAAAGTGGAAGATTATAGCCAAACTTTGAAAAGATCCCTAAACCGCGACAGTGCCAGAGCAAGCCCTACGAGATAGCGATGAACATGCGCTGCATCTGGTCATCGCGTCAAATGTTCGACCACGCATCTGGCCATCGCGGTACGGCACGCGGGGATGCACCGGACAGGACGGGGGACATGTATTGTTGCGAGGATAATAAATGCGGTGGTGAGTTTAAACTACGGCCGAGCCAGGATTGCGTTTACTGAAGTGTTTGAGGATGCTGAAAACGACAAATAACACGATTATCAAGCGATTGTTTGTTAATTTAGATCAAGTCAAACAACCACCAATCTGACATGAAAAGTGGTCGGTCGGCGGATTGTCATTGCGAGAGACATCCCACTAGGGTTTCCTGGCACGCTGATTTCAACTGTCGCACTTACAATTCGATACGATCACTGTAAGAATCGATATCGATTATCGATTTTTCATGCAAGTAATGCTAACATACTAACAATCACGTCAAAAACAAAGAAAACAACGACAAAGCGATGAAGTTGGCCAAAGATTTAGTCTTAGTTTTAAAGATCTAACAACAAATTATAGTTGTGTCGATGCTAAAAACGAAAAATAACACAATTATAACAAGCAATTTTTGTTAATTTCAGCCTAAAGTCAGGCAACCACCATTTTTGACACGGAAAGTGGTGTCTTGGCGAGTTGTCATTGAATGACAGTAGGGTTTTCTGTCACGCTGATTTCAACCGTGACACTTACTATTACCTACGATCACTGTCGAAATCGATATCGATTATCGACTTTTTCTGCAACTATCCAGCAGTCAGTCAATAAACAAAGAAAACCATGACAAAGCTGTTAATTTTGGTTGAGATACTGCAGACAATAAACTTCAGTGACTTATTAGCAAAGTACGAATGTGGAACCTGTCTGTACAAATGAATGTGAGAAAAAAAGCGTAATCCGACTCTTCAAAACCGGAAGGGGGGCTTAGCCTTCAGATGAAAATAACTTGCTATTAATTTGCTTGGTACCCAAATTCTGGAATTTAATTTGATACAAATTTGTTATTTGATATGAATTAAATATAAATTTGCTAAATCAATACTCAATTCCTGAGGAAACAGCTCAAAAGCTGGGTCGTGTCAGTCCAAAATGAGTTGACCTTTCTTTAGATGGCGACAAATGGTCTACAAATTAGCATTTAATGAGTTGATATCTTTGCTATAAGCATGAACAAGGTCATCTTTGGACTGAACTTGTTGTTTTGTAGCCAGACTTTGGTTAATGAAGCTGCCGAACCAAGCGAATTTATATCAAATTCATATCAAATTTACAGGGTGTGCCAAAAAAACAACCCAGCAGAGTTTTTGCTGTAGCAACCGTAAATCTCAACCGATTTGAATGAATCCTTGAAAGATTGATGTACCGTTTATTAAGATAGCCTGCTTAGTTCCTGAGATATTTGTCCTCAAAGTCAAAACAGAGATTTTGGCAATGAACAAGAGTGATAAAGAACAACCCAGCAGATTTTTTACTTTTGCAACCATGAATCTGAACCGATTTGAATGAACCCTTTTTTGAATGAAAGACTGATAAATTCTTCAAAGATTGGTGCAATTTTTATTGAGATTCACACTTTAGTTCTTGAGATATTTGCCTTCTAAGTCGAAACAGATTTTGGCAAAGAACAAAAGCGATTCCGTTGCATTTCATAATAAAGAATATTCCTACTGCTGGGGCTAATTATACTTTAGTGTTGAAGTAAACCGAGTTTCTGTGTCACCTGTAAAGCCTCCAAGAGCCCTTAGCAGTAGCAGGAATCCGTTTTATTATGAAGTGCAGAATAATAAAAAAATCCCTCTTGTTCACTGCCAAAATCACTGTTTTGATTTTGAGAGCCAATATCTCAGGAACTAAGCAGAGTACATTAATCAAAATTGCAGCAATCTTTTAAGAATTTATTTGTCTTTCATTTAAAAAAGGATTCATTCAAATCGGTTGAAATTTGCGGTTGCTACAGCGAAAAATCTGCTGGATTGTTTTTTTCTGGCACACCCTGTATATCAAATTTCTAGGCCAATTTTACGAAATTTAATATAATTTTAATTTGTTTGACCGTCATTGCGAGAAATTTAATTTGTTATTAAATTGCTATTTACTTTTTGATTTTGGCCAAAACAATTTAATTTTGTTATTTAATTTTAATTTGATCGGAAACACTACTTTTTGGACCTCTAACGATCTAAATTCAAACGGGTGCCGTTTGCGCATTTCTAAACCGACAACTTTCGTATGCGCACCAATCGATAGCTATTTCAAAGTAGTTTCAACCCCGTCTCCGACATTTCCAGATCATACCCAGTTAGCGAGTTATTTTCCGAAATTCACCAAAATGGCGAAAATTCATGCTCAACTTTTTCAAAGGTGCATTCATACTTTTGTAGAAAAAGATCGCCTGGCGACTTTTCTGTAGAAAAACTCGTTTAAAGAATGAAACGCGCCCAAACGCCGCGCGAGATCTTTCCGCCGGCGACAAAAATGTAGTTAAAAAATTGAACTATTTTTTGTCGCCGGCATTTTATGTTGAATTTTCAATGGCAGAAATGTGTAAATGATATTGTCTTAGTGCGAAGCGACTATAACAATGCAGGAGAGCTTTCAACCAGCGGAAAGATGTACACGGAGCGACAGTTTTTCTACAGAAAAGTCGCCTGGCATTTTTTCTACACGAGCATGAATCCACCATTAGTTTAAGTCAACAAATCTGCTAGGCACATAGACACGTTGTTTAAGGAAATCTGTACCCTATTCGTAATTTTATGTGACAGAGTTTTAGACCAGTATACACTTAAACAGCACATAAGAATAAACATACAGTATGTACGAGTACAGTATAGTATGATTAGTATGAACAGCTTTACTTGGCTACTCTTTTCAGCTACAACTTATTCACTGCTACTAGTGGTTTGCACTTGATTGATCTGAAACAGACACCTCACCTGACTGCATTGACTGACAGTTTTACCTGATGCTGTGGATGCCAAACTTTCAGAGGATAAATTTGAATCGAAGCTAGATTGTGTGTGACTGCTGGCCGAGTGAGATTGGATAAGTTTGTAGGAGTGACTAAGCGTCAGTCGCAACCACGGAGTCACGTCGCTAACAATCTGCGCTAACTGCATTGGTAGTCTGCGAAAAACAAACGAATGTCTTAGCCCAGCTAGAAAGTAAACCAGCTGCTGGCGCTCTTGAATTTCCGGTGCGCAAGCCATAAAACTCTCAGCCACTTGTCGTTGAGCAACGCGTCCATAGCAACAAATAAGAGGGGGTACACCGACTGCCGATATGACTTGGATGGTATTCCGCGGTCGGACAGACAGAGCCTTGGTCCAGTCGTTAATGGTTCGTAGTCGAACAAACAGACTGTCACCATCAACCATTGCATCTAGATAGTTAATGTGCTGTTCTTCTTGTGTTTCTGAAATGCGACGCAGCAAAATCAGTGTCCACAATAAAGACAGCTTTACCTAGGTCTAGGTCATCAATCAGCTGGTCGTCCTAAAACAGGAAAACAGTACAAGTAGAATGACTGTAGCAAATTACCGTGTCCTCGAGGACACTTGTAGGTGAGCGCGCTACAAAGCGACTCGTCCGGTCGTCAATGTTTGGGTGCTCTCCGGGAGAAAAGTTGACTATCTTGGCAGCCCATTTCAGTTCGCTGACTTTTTTGATTTGTCATCCTTTGGCAGCGACCGCAGAATCGGCGGTCCCGGCTGATCTAAGCGTTGTGTTTGAACAGTCTAAAAAGACGCTTTGCACAAGCGACGAGCCAAGTTTATTACGTACCTTGGTTGGTAAGCTGCTTTGAGGGCGGGGAGGACTGTTCAATGACTCGTCGCAGACAGCATCTCGCATCGGATTGTCGTCAGGCACTACGTCGTACTCGCACTCAGATTCCGGCTGCTTACCGGCACAATCACACTCTTTAGCACTTGGATAGTCGGTCAGCTTACTAACCACCTCTCGACAGAGACGACGCACCTGCAGTGCTTGTGGCTGGAGGAAAGAAAAGCACACAAAGACTTACGTGAAGCGAAAGAAAGGCGCCTTGCACGGAGCTTTTGGCCTGGTCAGCTTGAGAACAAAGGTCACGAGCGCAATGCAGAATCAACTGCCTGTCGGTGGCGTTGGCCAATTTTAACAGGTTGAATGGAGTTACAGTGCTGTAGATTTCGGCCTTAAGTTGCTTTGTCAATTGATCACATTGATTATCACTTAGCCGTCTGCATTTCCTGGCTTGCTCTATCACCAAACCGATAACTTTGTGTTCACTCGATAAATTGTCCGACCCGTGCAGTTTAAGTGAATTATCTAGAAAGAAAACAAAAGCAACTGGTTGGTGTGATAGCAATTTACCTGACACTGAATTGTATTTGGAAGTCGTGGTAGCCAACGAGCTCGTGTTCCTGTCCTCCTCACTTCTCCCTCCTGCCCTATTATCGGCCTGCGACGACATACACAAACACCAACGTCAGTACTACGTAACAAAACAAAACCACCAATCTAAATCAGCAACAATGATGCTCTTTGCTGCACTACAGTACCGTTCCGCCAGTTTTACATTAGACATTAAGTCTTCGACAATCAATTTCCATCACCACAGTCGGGTATCACAGGTCAATATAATTATTTCCTCTCTTAGAAACACCTTCAGAGGAACCCTACTCCACATACGTATAGCGAATTTTGAAAACACGAATTCATCGATGTCCGCACGAAATCGATCAGTCACCCGCACACCTGCTAGTGGTGATTCGCAGCCGGAGTATATAACGTGAACTTTCCGAGAAAGTCAACTTACGTACTTAACTACAGTGTAAGCTGCGGGCAAGGGAGCTCATCTCACCGATCCGGCTAAAATTTCATGAGTATAAACTATACCATGTACGATAACAATCGGCGTATATTTGAAGAAAAACACCCCCTAGAAGGCTCGCTGGAGTTAGGCTGCGTTTGCTAACCGCCAAACTAACTATAATACTTGCGCCGATCCAAGCAAAAATTTGCATAGAACATAACTAAAACAAAGGTTCAGAATCACCATAGTAAACGTTTATTCGAAGTTTAAATAAGAGCTACTAGAGGCAGTAAACAGCATTCTGAGGGACTTAGAAGTGTTGTACTAATGTATTTCCAACAACAGAACCGAAAATATACATTGTTCCGTACTTTGTAAACCCGCAACCGCCGAGTTTCCAAAAGTTTCGATTTTAACAATACAGGGGGCCTTGCCCGCACGGGACCAATCACTGCCCCCTTTTTTCAGAACCGCGTCGCAGCGTGCGGCCGCTGCCGCTGCCCTCACTGCCGCGCTGTTTTTGCTGGCTGTACGGGTCTGCCTGTGCTGCACCTTTCTTTGTTCTATTTCTGCTCACTTCACCGTCAGCGTAAAACGATTGTTTCTGTTCCTTTGTTTGGTTGTTGAAGACTTGCACTTCCTTATGCAAGCGCTGTTGTGACGTTTCGTATTCAGCGAGAGACCAACGTAAAAAGATGAACTCGTTCTAATTTATATAGACGAGCGATCAGCTCTGACCGGACTTCAGGAAATCGGTTTCGAGTGCAAGGTTTTGAGTTTTAAATTGCTTTCTTCGAAGGAACAGCGCCGCTCTGAATGTGACCATGCAGACAGTTCGTGGTTTTCGTGTAAGATCACTATCAAAGCCGACAGCCAGGAGGATTGCCGCAGCTGGCTCGACCAATTCCAGAAAATGACCAAATCACAGTGGATCAAGTTGCATGGAGTCAAGCGATCAGAGAATATTCCCTATTCTCAGCAGTTTGCGTGTCATCACATCACAGCAAGAAAAACAGAATTGACGCAGAGTGCCATCAGAAGGTTGGATCGGATGGAAAAAACCTAAACTGCACCACTGCGTTTATACTCTGAAGTCCTCGCTAAGTCTTTTTTTAAATAAGAAAAATTACGTGGCCATTAGGAAAGGCAAAGAAAGTGTAAAAAGTCGGACTGAGATCTAAGAGGAAGGATAAAGGATTAAAGGATTTTTTGGATTTCAGGCGTAATCGACTTGTAATGTAAAGCGTGTGAGCATGAGCAGCAAGCAAAGCGAGGAAAAATCGATTGAAGATCACGGGCAATTAACCAAGTGGCAGCAGCGGGGTGGTTTAAACTTGCCGCCGCACGCTGCGGCGCGGTTCAGAAAAAAGGGGCCAGTGATTGGTCCCGTTCCGGGGGATAGTGCCACCACCCGTAACTTTATTGTGGGCGGGGCGGGCACTAACGTTTGTGTGACTAAAAATTAAATTTAACATTTCACTATGCTGTTCCTCTTTAAATTATTGGTTTTCGTCCTAGTTGCAACGACTGATTGATTGCTTTGCTATGAGCGCACAGTCAGGTTTCATTTCTACAACTGTGGGTCAAGCATTTTCGATTATGGAAGAAACCGAGCTTTGGCCAGAAGATGATGTTGCGCTGTATGAACCCGATGAAAGTAGGTTATATCTTTTATTTTTTTAGTAAAAATGGGAAGATAGTTCGGCATTCCTCTGGTTTACCTAAAATGGTAGAGTGACCGGGTACCGTATCCTTGCTGTAGAATCGTTTCCTGAGCATTAGTGATGCTCATTATTAGTGAACTACAAAAATGTAATTTTGGGTTACTGCAGCAAGTATCTCGGGTTACGGTATTTTCAAAAATCGGTCCATTTTACTTGTTTCTTATTAACCAATTTTGATCGGGTTTGCATTGGCAGAGGGTTTTCGGACATGCTGAATTGATTGCACATCCTTTCGGAACGATTACTCTAACTACCACACCACCGTATCTAAAAAACACCACTTGGTCGAAATCCCTGACACAGCTACTTTACGTGTCTTTCAGGCGTTCCAGAATCCTTACATGCACTGCGAATTAAGCCTCCTTAAACTAAATAGGATTCTGGAAGTAGAATAGGTTTAGGAATAATAGCAGCAGACTCCTTTCTTCTGGTCTGGTCTGATAAGACTACCAGTGTTGCCAGGTCTGAAGGCAAGAAATCTCCTGAATTACAGAAATAATTTCCCTAAAAATCACAAAAATACCCAAATCCAACATCTGGTTTATGAGCTTATAGAAGTATAGAAGCTGAATTTTAGCATTCTGACATCTTTATTAGTACAGTCAGGGAAATAACAACATGCATAGTACCAGTACATATATATATGGAAACGGTACACCTTCAAGTGGTTCCATATATGGTACCACTTCCTTATATGGTACCTCTTCGATGGGGGCCTCAGGTGGTGCCCCTTATGATTTGATCGAAGGGGTGCCATGTATGGTACCGGTACCATATCGTCGCCACTATGGTAAAACGAGCCAAGTAACAGAATGGAAAAAAATGGAGTTAAGTGCGAAAAACTATAGCTAAAGCACCTAAAAACGTTTTGGCAAAGGAACGAAGTCGAAATTCGCTCTATGTCAGGAGATACAGCCATCTAATCAGAGGCATGTGCACAGACATCACCAGGTGATCTTGGTAAAATGAGCCAAGTGCTTTGTGCTTTTCCTGTTAGCTGACTTAATTTGACACAACTGACACATGCATAATAGTTTGCACACCAAGTATGTACTTGTATTTTAGGTAAAAAATATTTAAACTGATATTGAAGCAAAATCACGAAAATGTAACAAATATTTAAAAGGCGATTTTCTCGATTTCGACTTTCTGTTACTTGGCTCGTTTTACCATAGTGGCGACGATATATGGTACACCCACATACGGCCACTGTGATGGTACCACCTGAGGCCTCGATCGAAGGAGTATCATACCAATTCCATATAAGGAAGTGGTACCATATATGCTACCAGACATGGGCTAGCATTTCGGCTGAGGGGGGTAGAATTTTCAATTCCTGAAGGGGGGCTGGGGGGTAGGAGCGTCTGAGGGGGGCTGAGGGGGTGGTAAGCCAAAAAGTCCGACTTTTGGCTAAAATCAAGGTTTTGTTGCTTATTTTTCATTAAAATAAGCTATTCTGAGCTCATTTGCACCTAATCCAGGCATATTTTTATCATAATTTTCTATACAAAATTCTTCCAAAAAATTCCTGAGGGGGGGTAGCGGCCGGCTGAGGGGGGGGGGTAGGTCAGAGCCTGAGGGGGGGCCACGCCCCCCCCGCAGCCCCCCCTTTGCCCATGTCTGTATGCTACCACTTGACGTTGAACCGGTACCATATATGTCGTTATTTCTTTGACTGTAGTACAGTTAGACACTTAGCGCCACAAGGGACCAGTACATTTTGATACCCGCCCGCCCCCTTTTTCGGGCTCTGTGGTGCTAGTCTGAATCAGAGGGCAGAGGCCATATTTAGAAAAGACGCTAGATGCAACTAGCGAGTTAATTTCTGGCATTTGCTAGATAGTGCGTTCTTTTTAGCAAGTCATTGGCATTCACAAAAACTAGCAGCTACTTTTCTAGCAAGTAGACTCACTACATTTGCTAGCCACTCCGAGGTCGCTAGTTTTAAGCGCCAGCAGTAAATGGTGCGTCATAAGTCATCCATGCATTGCAATGTACATGTAAAACATAATTTAGCCGCTTTTTACTGAAGGTTGCCCCACAGTGATGGTCTGAAAGAGAATTTTACTTTTCCCATGCGTACAGCGTTTGAGCAGGGTTAGAAAACATTGACGGTGCTGTAGCATTTATATAGCAAAGAGAGCTTCAAAAACAATTAGTGATAGGTCACAGAGAGCTAAGTAGAACGTACTACATCTAGCGCCGTTTACATAGAACGTACTATGGTGAATAGGAAAAGTAGCATGTGCTAGATCTAGAACGCACTAGTAGCAGATAGACTTGCAAGTTGCTAGAAGTTTTTGTGAATACGGCCTCAGAAGTCTGAAGAACAAAATTCCAAAGTCCCACAAATTTACGCGGAATCCCCCACAATTTCCCAGCTTTCACCTAAACCCCGGACCAAATTTTCACCCCTAATGGACAATAGGATCCCGGAAAATTGTGGAAATAATGCCCCGACCTGTCCACATTGCAGCCCACAGAGATAAGTTATTTCGTTGCTTTAGTTTACCGACAGATTGTGAAGAACGCAGGTAAACCCTGACCGGTAGAGTTATCGCTATTCATCCAGCTAGTTGCCCTGTTAAAGGACTACAGATCGATTTTTCCATTCGTAATTAGTGTGAATCGATTCAGTGTCGACAAATTAAGAAAATAATGGCATATGCGATGTATTTGCTATGAGATAAGCTCTAAGTTGATATTTAGCTGTCTGTTGTAGTGTTGGTGTTTCAGACGAGCAAGTGCTGCTGTACGAGTACGCGGACTGCGTGAGTGCACGAGCGTTTCTCAAGATGTGTCCACTGCCATTCAAAGTGGAACACCGCCCTAACGCCGAACATATGTCTCCGTCCGGTTAATCTCTTTTCTTCTGTGTCTTTGCAATGTACCTTCAGCTGCGTTTAGGTCATGTGCCTTTTTTGAAAGTTGGCAAATTAGTTGTTGCTGATTTTCTCCCTATTGTCGACGTTGTGGCAAGAAAGGTGTGTACTGTTTTCTGTGCAACTATGTTTTTACTGGGTAAAATGGTAACCGATATGTTTTAGGGTATCCGTTTGTCTGACGATTTGGCCGATTTTGAAAAGGCAGACATGCATGCTCATTTGGCACTGGTGCAGCAGGTGCTCCGGAACGCCGAGGTTAGCCTATCACTGGCAACAGTGAATATGTGTGATGCATTTCAGATGTATGTGTGCTGGATGCACGAACATGTTTGTCACCTGACGTACCGACGCTACGGCAGCGTTTATTCCTGGCCTCTTAATAGGCTTTTGCCCTTTCTCAAAAAGCGTCAGATTGTCAGCACCTTGGCAGCCTTCGGTTGGGCTGATAAAACCGTTGAAGAGGTAGTACCGTACGACATTTATGATTCCGGTACTTTGGGAAGTCCTATCATTACAATTAGAGTGTGAACAATACCTGAAAAACGCAATATTTGCGTAGCTGAGCCAAAAATTGCATTTCAGTGAACAGGTACATTCCAATGGTGTACACAGGATTTTTTATTAAATTAAAATTAAATGATTAAAATTTCGAAGAGGCTTGGTTGGGCCATTGTCCAACTAGGGCGATATATTTTGAAAAATTAGCCTTTAAGAAAGCATTTAGAAGCCGTTCTGGAGAGTAAAATAAACGGAAATTAATAGTTTTAGTCCGTACATGATCTACTGTATTACAGTGTTCCTTGTTTTCGGCGGATTTTTTTTTCGTACTCCACCGGAAAGTGGTGTACCAGACCCACACCCCCTTGGTACAGTACTAATACATTGTACAGGGTGTGCCAAAAAAACAACCCTGCAAATTTTTCGCTTTAGCAATCGCAAATCTCAACCGATTTGAATGAATCCTTTTTTAAATGAAAGATAAATAAATCCTTAAAAGACTGCTGAAATTTTCATTAATGTACTCTGCTTAGTTCCTGAGATATTGGCTCTCAAAATCAAAACAGTGATTTTGGCAGTGAACAAGAGGGATTTTTTTATTATTCTGCACTTCATAATAAAACGGATTCCTGCTACTGCTAAGGGCTCTTGGAGGCTTTACAGGTGACACAGAAACTCGGTTTACTTCAACACTAAAGTATAATTAGCCCTAGCAGTAGGAATCTGCTGTATTATGAAATGGAACGGAATCGCTCTTGTTCTTTGCCAAAATCTGTTTCGATTTAGAAGGCAAATATCTCAAGAACTAAACTGTGAATCTCAATAAAAATTGCCCCAATCTTTGAAGAATTTATCAGTCTTTCATTCAAAAAAGGAGTCATTCAAATCGGTTCAGATTCATGGTTGAAAAAGTAAAAAATCTGCCGGGATGTTCTTTATCACTCTGTTCTTTGTTCATTGCCAAAATCTCTGTTTTGACTTTGAGGACAAATATCTCAGGAACTAAGCAGGCTATCTTAATAAACGGTGCATCAATCTTTCAAGAATTTATTTATCTTTCATTTAAAAAAGGATTCATTCGAATCGGTTGAGATTTGCGTTGCTACAGCAAAACTCTGCTGGGTTGTTTTTTTTTGGCACACCCTGTATATTCTGTATCACTAAAATGACAAATTTCAAATGAATCACAAACGTTTATCTTCCGTAACAACAGAGAAATTTCATTAATTACTAAGACAGCATAAGACATTCTTAACCTTTTGTTTATTAACGCAAAAACGGCTTTCTATGCCTAATCATCGGTCGATTTTTTCAGGTCAGTTTTTCAGTTCAACAGCGATTTTTTCGGTCCTAATTAGTATTGTGTATTGGGGCATAAAAAACCCAATACCCAATACCAATACCTTGAAAATACCCCCAATACACCCGATACCAGTTCGCACTCTAATTACAATCGGCCATTGAGGTCTCACCGACGCGGTACTGTACATGACTTACATGTAACAGGAGATCCGCCGAAAAGGATTTTGGTGGGTGGGGTCGTTTGGGGGGTCGAGCCCAAGTTCGGGGGTGGGCAAACCTCCACGGACCTCCCGCGGCCCATGTATGGTTCTAAGGGGTCGCTGATGTTCGAACAGGCACCGTGGTGTTCAATTAACATATATTTTAACATATTTGGGTACCAGCAGTTTCCTAAGTGACTCTCAGAAAATTGATGTTTGCTGTGCAAGTAGAGCGCAGAGGGTTGCAGGTGCTGTTCGAAGTGTCCAAGTGCTGCAAGGCGTTGTCCATGAAGCTGGGCGGAAAGAATTATTTCTGTGGCGACAGGTTGGTTCTGTTTGACCGAGTGCTGTTTTGAGTGGAGCGCATTTCAGTCCGACCGAGCTGGATGCGCTGGTCTTCGGCCACTTGTACACAATTCTCACCACCGAGTTGCCCGACGTCGATCTGGCCAATGTGGTTAAGCATCACGCTAATCTGGTCGAGTTTTGTAAACGTGTTGACAAAGCCTACTTCGTGAGAAAACTGATGATTTAGTTGTCTAGACTGTTTAGGCAGTCGTGTCTGTAATTAGTTCTTTGTCCAAAAATATACTAGCCTTACCCTATTGCTTGTACATTCACGGTCAATTTCGCAAGAGAATGAGTTTATGCAGCTGCAAATCTCAGCGGTTTGGTCTGCGTTGTAGACACGGACGTTCTGTGGTTGTTCCGAGAGAAAAGTTTGATTTTGTTGCTTGGAGATGCATGTATGCAAAACTATGGTGCAATGGGGTGGGGCTGTTTCTTGCTAGGTGTGTTGGTAGGAGCTGTTGGTGTGTGGTTGTTGTTCGTTCTCGTCACTCTCGTGCTTTTCTATCGCAGTCGCAGCACCATGGTCAATTCGATAGAGGCTAGCCAACAGTCAAAATCGGTCGCTGAGCTACGTCCGATGGCGGGACGGGACCCTCCCCAACCACTGCAGTTAAAGTCCGAGCAAAGCAGCGGTAACTTGCACCGACTCAAAATCGTCCTACGTCGTTCTGTCTTCATTTCAGAAAGAGAGAGTTGTGATGATGAAACCGACTCGTGGGAGGAAGAGCCACCTATTTTCGCGGTGAATGCAGACTCTGCTCATACATACAATTGAATGACACTTATTGTGGTTGTGTGACAGACATTATTACTGAGTTTTGGCTGGTCTCTTAGTAGCTCCTGATTTATTGTTTTGGAGCTAATACGCTTTTGTTTAGTGAGTGCGTAATAAAAGAAAACTGTTGTCAAGTAAGAGGAGTTGCACAATCTCGGCTATCACACAAACCGCACTTGTACTCGATGGTATGCGGCAGTTATGTTTGTTTACGTTATCACGCTCTGGATATCTAAAAATACTGGAAGCTCAGAACCTCGCATTAATTTTGGCGCCTCGCTACTGGCTGCCGCTGTTACTACATACACGGACTGTATTTCTGTCAGGAAAATATGATTCACGTGTTCAACTCAATTTTGGCTGCAAGTGTGCTTGTTGGACTGGCACTCGCCCAGCCCAATCCCGCAATTCCTGAACAGGTTCATCTCAATTTCGACGGTAAAATCTTACTATGGCTATGACCAGAAAGATCGTCTGGATATTCTTGAAATTTTTCGAAATCCCTACATTACCGCATATAGTCAATTTTGTATAAAAATTAGATATTATTATTTGTATAAAAGAGTATCTAGCTTGTTCAGGCCTAATCCTGGCCTGCTAGCTTTTTGAGTTCAGAGTTTTTTTGCTCTTCTCGAATGAAAAATTCCAGGACCAGTAAATACGTTCCGTACAGTAGTACCGTCGAAAAATTTTAACATAGATCACGCACTCCTCAACCGATCTTTACCAAATTTTGTAGATTAACCAAACCAAGCCTTACGGTATCTGAACTATATATAGGTATAATTTCTGAAAAATACATCTTTTTAGTGCAACTGGTTCCTTTCTGATGGAATAACGTTTAGTTCCAATCTGACGGAATAGCAAACAAATAACCGAATCAGGTTTTAGATAAGTTGAATGTTGTTGTCACTTGGAGTACATTCGCGCCGCGTCAAAGTGTCGTGCAGTACGGTGTCACGGCCAATGCACTAAAGATCGAGGCAAAGGGATCGAGTTCAAAATTTGTAGATCCGCAGTACGGTTTTCACACACAATACATACACCGTGTCTCCTTGAAGGACCTCGTACAACAGACAAAATACTGTAACTTTCCATGTTTACTTTCCTTGTTATGTGCTTGAATCAGTGTTAAAGATTACCGCTGTGGTGACGGTACAAACTGGAGCAAAACCTTTCATTTTCATACTGTTCCGATCAACAATGACTGGTCTCCTCGATTCGGAATCTATGGCGATTTTGGTTATGAAAACGCACAGTCGCTGCCTCGTCTCAGTGTTGAGTCACAGAGTGGGCACTTTGACGCCATCCTGCACGTCGGAGACATGGGTTACGATATGATTGAGGTACCTTTTCTGAAGTACAGTTTGCTTTGCTTGTGAGTTTTCGTTCAGTTCTGAATTTAAGCCTGCGATAAAATAGTTTTGGTCTGACATTTAGTGATGCAACCGGGATCCCGGTATTTCCCGAAGAAGCGGGAATTCCCGGTGTTTTCACTCCCTTTTTCTAATCCCGGTTCACACATTCTCTAATGCCGGGAAATATATTTTGTAGCAGTATCGATAGTTTTTTGCAGATACTATGTATTTCAGTGAAATCTACTGTATATCCAACTTTCTTTTGCTGGCACGCAAAACTTTGAATAAGTTTTCAAATGACTGCTACTTTGAACGAACAGCCATGTTTTGCAGCTTTCCCTTTTGTTCCAAATATTTTAAATTACTATAGGCCGTAAACCTTATGTTCTAAGCTTCTAACTTTATAAAGGCCTTCTATTGAGCAAAGCCACTCATTGATTGGCTATTCTTACGCAATTCTTTTGGTCCAATTGCCATCGAGCTGCCTGGCGCCTGCCAAACCAACTACTAACCCATTCAACGTACAATGAATCTGATCTCACAGTGTACTGTAGTTTAGCCCGTTATGAGAGAAAAACTTTGGGTGGTGTAGGCTATATACGAGAATAAACTACTGTACTGTGCTGTGCTGTGCTGTACTGTACTGTAGGGGTTGGTTTCTCGACTTTGATTTGTGGGACAGTTTTTGTTGTAATGTAGAGGTTTTCTAGAAAAAACTCAACGTTCTTTTTATATTTTTTGTTCTAATTTTCATAAGATTGAAGTTTAGTTATTTTTCGGTGAAAATTATAATTTTCAAAAAAGTGGTCGTGGCCCTTATCCCAAATTTGTCAAATTTTCTAGGTTTTTCAGACAAGGAAATCCAAGTTCCAAAAACAGGCTGTGCAAACCAGCCCTTAACCGAAATCACATAGATCAAACTTTCGTTTCAGGAAAACAGCACATTGGGCGACAAATTCATGCGCCAAATAGAGCCTGTCGCGGCATACACACCTTACATGACCTGTCCAGGAAACCATGAGTATCATTTGTAAGTGAGATCCCCATCTACACACACGGTCCGTCAAAATTAGAACAACCCAGCAGTTTTTACTGAAGCAACACTAAATCTCAACCGATTTGCATAAAATTTTTTTGAATGAATGATTGATAAATTCTTGAAAGCTAGTTAAACTTTTATTGAGATACTCTGTACAGTTGCTCAGATATTTGCCCTGAAAGCAGATATTTCGGTTATTAACAAGAGCGTTTTTATGATTACGTCGCACTTTATAATAAAACAGATTCTTACTGCTGAGGACTAGATACGATACTAGGCGGTTTTATACTTCTGTCACCCAGTGGCGTTGGCACATTCTAAATCGCCACCAACCAACGGCGCAATCTAGGCTTAGGCAGACTGGGAAATGCCACTGACGGCCAAAATCACTTTTTGACTTTGATGTCAGTAAGTAAGCAGAGTTAACTCAATACAAATTTCAGCAATATTTCCAGAATTTCTATCCATCACATTCAAAGGAGGCTTACTCAAATCAGTTGAGATTTACGGTTGCTTCAGTAAAAATTCTGCTGGGCTGTTTTTTGAAAGACCGCGTGCAATGTGCTTTTATTGGTTCAGCTTTAATTTTAAGTGTGTTTGCAGTAATTTTTCCAACTATCGCAATCGGTTCTCAATGCCAAACCAAGAGAGCATGTTCTACAGCTTTGATGTGGGACCTGCGCACATAATATCATTTAGTACGGAATTCTACTACTACGTGTGGTTTGGCATCGATCAAATCATGAACCAGTACCACTGGCTAAAATCTGATTTGCAGGTCAAATATACGTTTCGTTAAATATCGTAAACTGTTGTTTGTTTTTACTATATTTAGAAAGCAAATCAACCAAAAAATCGAGCTGAAAGACCTTGGATCATTACCATGGGACACCGGCCTATGTACTGTAGCAACAGAGACTGGGATGATTGTACTTTCTACAACAGAGATCTGGTACTTGGTTTGGTTTAAGACACTCTGTACTGTACAGTACTGTAGCTTTGCGTCTATTACAATGCACATACGCAACACAGCCACACATTCAGCGTCCGGGGACGAACTCCAACTGTGTTGTGTCAAACTTTGCGCATTACGTAGCAAAAATACCAATGCCAGATGCAACAATAGTACAGGGTGTCTGAAAAATGATCACATTTCTTTTTACTGCCATTTCCGCAAATTTTGACCAAATAGGCTGAAATTTGGACCATAGGTGCCAAAATTCGGGGAATTTTATGTGTTAAAGTTTGGTGCACTAGGCTTGACTCAATCCCGAGAAATTTAAAAAAAAAGTGAAATTTGGTAATTTCAATAGTAAAAGCCGGTCACCGAAAAAATGGAAACATTTCTTTTTCTGTATCTTCCTAATTTTTGTCGGAATTGGATGAAATTTGGCGTATAAACGCAGAAATTCAGGGTAATTCGTGTGTAAAACGTTGAAATTTGCGGAAATGGCAGTAAAAAGAAATGTGATCATTTTTTAGACACCCTGTACTATGTAATATATCTATAGGTGACTGCTTTTCCCTATCATGTTTATCTCTAGAGTTTGCAATTATTAGTTTATTTAGTAGTACGAGAAATTAGGTCTAAATCACACTCAAATTTTGTGAAAAAATTCGAACCATGCATAGCGACTCGGAAGTCCTTTGGACAGGGATTTCGGTAGTGCTTTTAGCATGTCAGAGGTCGTCCAGTTGGGGCTTAAATTAGAGAGGGCAACCATGTACAATACGTAGGCATTTCGTTCACCTACATCTTACAGTACTTATCGAAAGCTAGCGCCTTACTGTGTTGCCATAGGTTCGGAAAGGACTTCCTTTACTGCAATGGTACGGGCTGGAGAAGCTGTTTTACGATTACGGAGTCGATCTAGAGATATACGCCCACGAACACTCGTTTGAACGGCTCTGGCCTATTATGGATAAGAAAGTTAGTACGTAAAGGACTTGGCGTTATCTGCATACCGAATACTTTATTTCAGGTGTATAACGGTAGTTACCAACATCCATATACAAATCCCGGCGCTCCAGTCCATGTTATTACAGGCTCAGCGGTAATTAACAACTCTTTAACGTAGGGGGGGGGGGGGGCAGACGAACTCTACAAACGGTGTCATGCCATATTTGGTCTGGGCAGTGAAGAGTTAAAAGTACATTTGTACTAGGTGAGAAAAGTAATGAAGCTTGAATTTTTCAGTTTTTTTGTTTCAAATGCAAACAAGAAGTAAACCATTCGAAAGAGAATTTAGTTGTTATTCTATAAAGGCGTATTTCATTCTCGTGGCGAAAAATGTCAATCATATCAAAAACGTTCTTTAATAAATTGAACAACTTACGAGTCGGCGGCCTTTTCTTTGTCGAATATTCAGTAGTAGGTAGTAGGAACGTCTAAGTGATATTGTTTTAGCGCAAAACAACTAGAATAATGCAGGATAGTTTATGCCGTTCTTTCCGTTGTCGTCATTTTATGAAATGGAGCAAATGTCGGCTCGACAGAAATGTAGGCAACGGACATTTTTCGACACGAGTATGAATACGCCTTTAAGGCGTGCATTAAATGTTATTTATTTTTATTTAGTTTTATTTCCATTTAAAAATGTGCAGTCACTACAATGTACACTCACTTAGGCCGGAGGTCATATATGTAGCTGGGTTTTCGACTGGGGGGGGGGGTTTCCAGATCCAAAATTGGGTTTCAGCACTATTTCCAGAGGGGGAGTTTCAGCGACTTTTTTTGGTGACCAAAAGTGGTTTTCAGCGACCTTTTTGGGCTCAAAACAGCGTTTTGAGGACTAAAAAACGGGTTTAAAATCCTGTCAGAAGTGCAAAAATGCTCTTTAAAAGCTATTTATTGTTTTAAAACGTGCAGAAAATCCTATTTTTTATTAAAAACGTGCAAAAAAACTTTTTTCTTTAAAACGAGTAAATAAGCTCTATTTCGTCATAATACAGCTAAAATGCGTTTCTGGAATTTAGAATGCTATTTAGAAATTTTGAAACCCAAATTAGGGCTCTGAGACCCAAATTAAACTCTATTTGGACTTGGCCGACATAAAATCTCAACGACTTACAGTACATGTTTACTACTGCACTGCCCGGACCAAAACTGACCTTAACTGCTATATAGCAGATGCGATGTACATCTGGGCGGCCCAAATGACACCAGAGTTGGTCAGAAAATTCAATTCGTATATTGGGCGACCGTCACAGATGGTCCGGATAAATCCTGAGGGGGTCTGGAGACCTCGGGGAGGGGGGAGGGGGTCCCAAAAAGTCCAAAAAACGCCTGTTTTGCCTTAAATAAGCGAGAATTTTTCTCCCTCCGGGAGGGGGGATGGGCGAGGGGGGTATGGACGGCCGAGGGGAGTAACCCCGTTACCCTCAGCCCATGTATGGTGACCGTCCATTATTTTATTACTGTAATAACTGTAATAATGACAAAAGCATAAGTTTGAAGGGTTGTCGCGAGGGCGAGACCAAGTTCATGAAGGAATTGCCCCCTTGGAGCGCTTTTCACTCGATGGACTATGGATACTCCAGAATGACAGTGCACAACGCCACACATCTGACGTTTGAACAAGTTTCCGACGATAAAGTAGCATATATGCAATGCGCTTGTTCCATCAGTCTGTCACTAATAGGTCAGACTTTTAGGCGGGCCAGGTAATCGATCGATTCACGCTGATCAAGGACAAACACGGACCGTATCAGCTGAGTCAGCAATAGTGGAGTCGGCGCGCCCACCTCTGCCGCTTTCCTCCGCTACCAACTGATTACGTTGCACAGAGTATCAATAAAATTTACACAGCATGCCGGTTACCGTATGGGAAAGGCCGAGTTTACTGTACCCCTCGTAAATAAAGGTGATGCTTCATAACTAAATATCGTCATCCACTCTCTCTCCTCGTCCTCACCCTTCTTCAGAAGACCAGTACACCTAGTTCAAAGCTTCGGTTGTCGAGGTGATTAAGGCTTCTTCGTTTTTGTACGAGCCCAGCATTCCACTAATTCTGAATGTCTGTAGGTGTACCTATTTGTTCAAATTTGTTCAATTTAAGCGGCTGTGGTCATTCATTCATACATAATTTTTAACTTCGTGTGGTTTCTCCCGGTGTTGTGTCCTTTTTATCCTGTTTTGTTTACTGACTTGGACAGAGGAGTCCAGTTCTCTTCTCCAGCTTTCGAGCTCAAACCACATTTTTCACCTATTATTTCTGCCGACCATTTCCTGCGTCGTTTGTTTGATTGATTGTGGTGTCGTATGGGACTTAACTACTAGCAAGAGGAGTTGGCATATTTATCTTCATACTGAAAGGACTGCGACATGCTAATTAAAGAATTGTAAGTTTTTATTCAATTTTCACCGTGAGATCATATCACCGATTCATTTTGAGATCCACGAAAGTTACGCCCCTCAGCCCCTCCTTTGCCCATGTCTGCATGGAGGCTAAAAAAATTGAACACTTCTTTTTGCCGCAATTTCCGCAAATTTTGACAAAATTGACTCAAACTTGAATCATACGTAGGTGCCAAAATAAGGGAATTCTGTGTGTTAAATTTGTGTGCAGCTGCAGCTAGAAGGTTTGCGGAAATTACAGAGAAAAGAAATGTGTCCATTTTTGAGACACTCTGTAGCATAAATTGATATAGTGCTGCACTAGTGCAAAACGGTTTTCTGCCAATGCACTTTGAATATTACGTAGAGCTTCACAGTTTTTCTGGCTTAATTAACTGAAAGAAAACGAATTCTATGATAAAAATGTATTTAATATCTTTTAGTAAGTGGTAGTCAGCTAGCTGAAACTTCTAATCTTTTTTGGGTTGATACACTGAGTTTCGCAAAACTTCTTAGGGGTGGGGAAAAAGTATTGCATTTATTAGTTTTTAAGTAGCCATCGACCCGAACCAAAGTTTCAACCGGAACCGGGCCAGAACGGGAGCTTTTTCAAGTTGGATTAAAAACTTTGAAATTGCTCTAAGCAAAGCATCGAAATATTCACACCGTATAAGTTGGAACGAGGTTTAAGTGGCATAAAAAATTACTATTTTAGCTACACTAGGAGTGTTTATGTACCCGTTTGCCCCAAAACGTTGCTTGCTGCTAATTAATTAACTTGGTGCAAAATATACAGAGTCCGTCAAAAAACAACCCAGCAGATTTTTCGCTGTAGCAACAGTAAAACTGAATCGATTTTCGTAAATATTTTTTGAATGAAAGATAATTAAATTCTTGAAAGATTGGTGAAATTTTCCTTCAGTTATCCTGAGATTTGCCCTTCAAGTCAAAACAGTAGTTTTGGCGATGAACAAGAGGGTTTCAAACCAACTCAGTAGATTCTTCGACGTAGCAACCGCAAATCTTAACCGATTTGAATGAATCCTTTTTTCAACGAAAGATAGATGAGTTCTTGAAATTGATGAAATTTTTATTAAAGTGCACTGCTTGTTCATGAGACATTTGCCATCAAATAACAGTGATTTTGACAGTGAACAAGAGGGATTCCGTTACATTTCACAATAAAACTTCCCTCCCTTCCCCCTTCGGCGGATGACCTGTTATGTAGTGTGGTGCCTAAAAGGTAGTATGTTTCAGCCGTGTTGTGTTGCCGCTGACAGTGGATGAGGTGAGTGAGAGTAGAGATGGATGGGCAGTGAGTAGTGGATTTGATTTCAGTACCAGGTCGGCCAGCTGTGGTCTGTGGCAGAGGCCAGTCGAAACGAGACTGGCGGCGGAGAGGGAGTGGAAGTGTTGCGCAATGAACCCTACAACGACGTGCCACTTCTGAATGGAAAGTATTCCTCCGGACAGTACACACACAAAATCTATCATCTAGCATCGTGAGTTTTTATGTAGTCTCCATACAATACCTAATAAACCCAATACCAATACCTGAGACTGAGACACCCCAATACCGAATATTTGCATAGCTGAGCCAAATATTGCATTTCAATGAACAGGTACATTCCAGTGATGCAGACAGGATCTTTTGCACTGGGATTAATGAGTCCTGGTTGGGCAGGGCGAGAAACTTTTGAAAAACATCCTTTGAGAAAGTTTAAAAGCAATTCTGAGCGTAAAATTAGCAGAAATTAACAGGTTTAGTACTCAATAACGTGTAGTTCAATCGCGTTTCTTATTTTCGACGAATTCTTTTCCTATCTCGGCGGGTGTACAACATACATAGGCCGGAAAAATCCGGAGGGGGTCTGGAGATCTCGGAGGGGGTGGTCCCC